>VHZZ01003359.1:66256-76887 GCA_009801015.1 Silene noctiflora
CAATGTTAGCATAAAAACACATTGATAAGTGCAATTTAACATGTAAAATCAAGCTAACATATGGGGTAAAAAATGTATATAAATATCACTTATCATAAAACGATAAATTGCATTAAAAGAGAAAAGAAGTGTTTTTTTTGGCACCCTCAACTTACATGTATCTCTGACGATGCTCCTAGAATGTCGGAATGCAAGCTTGTTGATACGTCTACGACAGTTTTCAAATAACGAAATTTGAAATAGAATCAACCAAACACGTTTCACGTGTATGATGCAAACTTACTTGCGCAACGATTTTCAAACGATCACTACGGCTTCAAATCTTAACGAATTGTCAATTCGAAAGATGTTTTGGAATCCTTGAACAACAAAGTTTTGATCTTTATTAAAAGATTTGACTCAAAACGCTTTTAGAATGATTAAAAACGCGACACAATGATGATGGAGAGAACGCGAGACCACACGAGAAAGAGAGCGAAATCAACACTCCAATTATCGTGTAACCTATTTTACGAAGACACGACTCAATCAAGGGCACTACCTATATTATCTATGTCAAGTTTCGTGAATTGTGGTGGTGTTTTGATGGGGTTTCGAAGAGCAGCCGAGGTGCTCTGTTTTCTGGTTTCGATTTGCTTGAGGAAGAAGTTGAACTTCTTCTTCGGTTTTCAGGGTATTTGATGCTAGGTTTGTCTTAGGTCCCTATGAGGAAGGTAAAGGAATCTTATATAGGCTTCTTACTAGGGTTTCGAATTGCATAGGAAATAGGAAAGATCTTTATTCGGTTTTAGGAAACTCGAGTTTCCATTTTTTCAAACTATATCTTTTCCGATCTTCTATAGATGGAAACTAGGGAATAGGATATGTTGAATATATCTTGGATAGGAGGGCATTGGTAGGGTTCTTAGAGCTCAAGCAACGAGCTCCAAGGCTCACGAAAACAGGGCACGGGAAGGAGGGCTCGGGTCAGCTCTATTCGTGGCTCGTGGGGCTTGAGTCAGGGCTTAAGCTAGGCTAGGTAAGGGTTGGGGTCATGGGCTAGGTGTAGTGAGTGATATTGTCTAGGTTGGTGTCGAGTTAGGAGGTGTTTGGTGATAGTTTTGGACTGATGAAAACAAGGGCACACGGGTGGTAGACGGGCTGTTTTGAGTCGAATTTGAGCTGGGCTAAGGGAGGAGAATTGGCTGGGTTGAAGGGGGATTCGAACATGAGATCATAGGGGGGTGGTAATGCGTTTGAAGCAACCTTGAGAGTCGTGCCAATAATGGCGAAAACCGCATCAAAATCGCTTCATCAAACACAACAAAAAACGAGTTTAAAAACCGCTTTAAAAACTCGATACTTCAAATTAAATAAAACGACAAATAAAAAACCGTCACAAAAACACATTTTTGATTTTTTAAATCAAAATAAAAAAAATTGAATTAAAACTCAAAGTAAAACTTTTTAAAACAATTTATAACGATAAATCGTAAATAAAAGCTCGAAACTCAAATTAAATTTAAATCGAATGAAATAAATTCAATTTATTTCAAAAATCATTAAAACGTAAATATATGAATAAAAACTTTTATTTCGTAAATTATCGAAACATAAATTTAAATAAACAAATAACTATTTATTCAAAACATTTCAAAATGTCAATTTAAATAACGATTTAAATTAACTAAAACCGTCGACGTAACCTTGTTTGACATCCATATGACGTATCCATATCACGAGCACGTCATTTGAGTATACATGTGTCCTATCATTATCGGGTGGCTGGCGGGAATTCTATAAATGCCACTATCGACAAATACGGGTATCTACAATCCGCATACGTGGGGTTAAAACACATTCCATCACCACGACAATTAAGAGCCTTGGAAATCCCATATCGCTCAAAGTAGCCAGAATAAAGCTCCATCTTAACCGATCATATGCTTTCTCAAGATCAGTTTTAATAGCCATATAACCATTTTTACCCTTCTTTAGTCACATAGAGTGGATGACTTCTTGAAAAACAACTATGCTATGTGTAATATGAAACCCCGGGACGAAACCGCTTTGAGTTTCAGATATTAAAAGGGGCAGCACTCTTCGTATCCAATTTGCCAAGGTTTTGCTGATAATTGTATAGGCGACATTACAAAGACTAATAGGACGAAATTGAGAGATAGCTTCTGGAACATTTACCTTCAGAATAAGGACAAGGTGCGTGAGAATAAGGACAAGGTGCGTGTCATTAATTCTTTCAGATAAGCCTACATTTATAACCATTATGAGAGGATTCCACAAGCTTCCAATTTTTCTGATAAAATAAAGCTTGAAAACCGTTTGGTCCTGAGACCTTAAGACATCCCATATTATTAATAACCCGTTCAATTTCCGCAATGTTAAAAGGCCTCGTTAACCATTCCCAGTCCTTGTTAAAATCTTGAAATAAATCCCATGGAAGATTGTCCTCCTCGGCTGAAGACGGTTCATCCGACTATAGAGTTTTATAGTAGTTGATAATGATATCTTTAATCTCGCTAGGATCATCAGTCCAAGTACCGTCTTCATTTTTTAGTGAAGTGATTCCGTTTTTCCATCATCTTACAAGCGTACTAACATGAAAAATATGAGATATTTCGGTCGCCATCTTTAATGAAATCAAGTCTCGACATCTGGTACCATAATAATTCCTCCCGTTCCAAAACTTCATCCAATTCCCCCTCCCTTCGAAGAATTGCTTCAATTTTAATGAGGTAACTTTCCCAAATTAATGAGAGCTTACATTAACACCTTTCTATTCTGGCAATTTGCTCTTTCTTTCGCTTAAAAATATTTCCAAAAACTTGTTCATTCCAGACTTGAAGCTTCTTTGAGAGAGACTCAAGTCGAGTAAGGAAGACGCCATTAGAGGGCCAATTCTCGTTGACAAATTCAGTGAATTTTCATGGGTTAACCAACAAGCTTGGAATCTAAACCATTCGGAGAAATGAAAAGAGGGCAATGGTCTGACTGAATGGCAGGTACGTGTCGAACCATTGCTTCCTCAAATAAGGTTCCCAATTCAGCGTTACACAATGCTCTGTCCAACCTTGCGCTTTGTCTCGTTTCGACAGAATTCCGCGGTCCCAAGTATGAGTGGGACCGGTGAAAGCTAGTTCAATAAATTCGCAATTCTCAATCCAGTTATTAGAGTTATCACACCATCTTGCCATATTATATTATAATCACCCCCGTGCCTTTCGCTCAATGATCTCGTCTCATTAAAGTCCCCTGCCAATAACCAAGGTCGATTGTTATTTCTGGCAAAGTTCTCTAATTCAGTCCACAAAGTTCTCCTATTTGTTGGGTCCGGACTCGCATAGACAGCTGAGAAAAACCAAGGAAGCTCGCCATTCCTCGAAATCTCCACCGTTATAAATTGATTATGCTCGTTCATTGGTTTAAGTGAGATAATATCGGTTTTTCAATAGAGCCATATACCCTGCTGAACCCAATAGTATTAACTCGTGAGTGACCGTCGTAGCCAAGGATATTTCCTAACTTAATGGCGTGATCGCCACCCATATGAGTTTCTACTAGAGCCAGAACAATTGGTTTAATTTGTAAGTTGTAACATCTCATTGTTATAAGAAGGGGATTGTGAAACAAACCCTATTCATTTCCGACATAAAGTGAGAAACATATAAGAGGAAAAAGGAGTTTTTCCAGGTTGTTGGCGGAGCATAGTACCGGTAGAGGCATCACAATTGGGGTGCTAATTATTCGTCCGGGTTATTGGATTCATATAGTTATATACTTCTTATTATATTGCTAATTCCGCTACGCTAGAAGGTAAGTAACAATTCATCATATTTACTATGTTAATTTGATTAATACTTGCAATTGAATCCGGGCTAAAAGGGTATTCAAACCCTACCGTAAAGCCAACTAATGTCAAAATTTTATGTAAACAAAACTTGCAATTTTCATGTACAATTCTTTTCGAAATTTTCGTAAACAATAATAAAAAAAAGTCTTTTCATAGTATAAATATAAAATATGTAAAATCAATTGGGCTTTAATTAAATTCAAAACTCAAAAGACTATTTACTAGCCGAAGCTCCGTAGGATTTGAACTCATCTTCCCTATATATTAGGGTTATCAAAATTCGAGTAAAAATCCAAAGGGGTTATGCGTCACTTTGAACCCCCTACCGGAGTCCATTAGGATCAAACATTTCGACACCTCGAGTCACACGCTCCGAGACTCAACACACACGAGTGTCAATGGGCCTCACTCTCGAATTTGACATTTCAAAGTGAGACCGTATTTTTTCACACACTCCAAGAAGCTCAATTTTTCTCTAAATAGTCTCACAACAATCTCATACCATATCATATGAGATTTACATGTTATAATACCCCATTAGCATACCTGTACGTTATCTGGCAGCACAGAACTCTAATTTTACACATAACATGCAAGCTAACAACGTACGTAGTACTCCGTATATTTCTAGAATTTCCTATTAGATGTCATTAAACATGATACAGTAACATATATGGGCCGCAACACCACTTCCCAACTACTTTACAAAGTGTTTGAAGGCTACCACAACCGTAGTTTGAGGTGGTTCTAAACCACATTTTTTAGTGTTATAGGCAAGATTTGTGCAAAGCGACCAATTCCTGATCACGGTTGGCAACAATGTCGTGTACCATGCCGTTATATACACAATGTTGGTAGTATAAGACCTCCAAAGTAGATCCAAGTTTTTCAAGTAATTAATTAACCTGCTCACTGTTGGCCAATCTTTTCTCTTCCTCAACTTGCTCAAGCAATACTTGCAGCTCTGCTTCAGTAAGGCCCTCCAACCGTTTCTGAACATTGCAGAAGATGACAAATTAGTATCAAACTTTATCATTCGAGCAGTTGAACTGCAATTCAAGTCTAGAAAGCAGTTATGTCATTCCTAATCAGCTTCAAGTCGATCCATCAAACTTACTTGATCTGACTCAACCCAGTTCAAATTGAATATGACCCCACCGATGAGAACCGAATTTCAATGTTCAATGTCCCCCATAATTACACCCAAAACGTACCCAAACTTGAAAGTACCTGATTTGACCCAAACGCAAGGATACGCAGTGTAACCGCTTGACAAATTATATCATTCATCTTCGTAGTGTAAGGTAAAAAGTCGACTGTTTCAAGGATACGTTGCTTCAATGCATTCTCCATTTTCTGGTACCCACATTTTTCTGCAGTTACACTACGAAGATGAATGATATATTGAACAGAATTACACAATCCCCAATCCCAATCTTGACCGGAACTGCACCGACCACCCAATCAGAAAACCAGGAACACAAGATAAGGTAAAAAGTCGACTGTTTCAAGGACATAATCGGAAGTTCAAAGGTAGATAAACACAATACGCTTACCTCCATCACTTTGCTCTCATAGTCCCGCAACTGCTGAGCATATGTCATGTCTTTGCTTGCAACCCTGAACATATACGTTGATATCCATCCAACTGTCATGCCTAGCACTATCACTAGCTGAACTACATTTCCTGCCTGTAAGGGATCAACTCCAACAAACTGTCCAAATACCACAATAAACAAATGCTAAAGTCACATATACCAAATGAAACGGGCGATATGTAAGGAGTAGCTCAATAGCTAGTGTTACCTCCAATCCACTCTTCAAGCCGACTCCAAAAGCAGTTACTCCTAACCCAATTAATATCACATCTTTCCTTGTATAGCCAAAAGGTGCCTGTCATATGAGCTTGTCAAAACAATTTATTCAAATAGTCAGAAGAACACATTCGTGTATTCTGAAGCTTCAGCTAGTATTTTTTTTTACTTTGTTTTTTCCTGTTGATGTAAGAGGAGGCACAAGGCTAGTACAATACAAAGGGGAAGAGGTCTTCGAACCTAGAACATATTGACCTTGTGAGTATCAATTGGTACTTGGTACTTGGTACATGCAATCCCGCGATATTCAGTATTGTTGGAATGTAATCTCACATATGAGTGTCCCACATTGTTGGAGAAAGAGAGATTGTACCACTATATAATCAAGGGGGGATTGTACCACTATATAATCAAGGGGACTACTTCTATTGCCAATTGATTTTAGGATGGAATCTCCCTAGTGGTCTGTCTCTCCTCCGTTTAGGTGTGGTTCGACCCGTTTGCATGTTCTAACAAGTATTGCTCATGCAAATGTTAGCTTAACTAGAAAAATCACACAGGAAAGTAGTTATTTCCTAAATTAAGTATAAGAATTGTTCTACCTATATAAGGAGAACATATCCAATTGTTGAATTCACAAGTTATCATATTACTCACAATCAACAAACTCTCTCAATATTCATTAATCTTTCTCTTCCACTTCGTCTTTTTCAAACCTTTATACCATGACTTTGTTCAAACTCCTGATCCAGTTTCTGTTTTGAATCTGTTTTAATTTTCTTTTCTTAAATTTCGTTTCTTTTCTTCATAATCGCTTCCGCTTATTCAAGATGAATATTGAGAGAGTTTGTTGATTATGAGTAAATTGAATTGTTATTATGATAACTTGTGAATAAAACAATAGATATGTTCCCCTTATATAGGTAGAACAATTTCTAATCTTTCTTAGTTTAGAAAATAAAAATTCAAATGTGACAGTCAAATCCTGTTTTTCATGAACGGAGAAGCCAATGGAAGGTCTTATCTCTCTATCTTATGTCCTACTAAACAACCACCTAAAGATCTCATCACCAACGCTCTTAGTGGTCCTCAAGACAAGCAACTTCAAGACAAATTGGGGCTGTATTTTACACCCTCCATGTAACATCCCGGCCGAAACCATGTGTCGGGAGCGGTTATTCATGATAGTTCTGCAGGCAATGTACTTGGCTCACAAATCAACACGGGTCCTTTACAGCGCATTTCGTTCTCACTCATGCGCATCCCGGGAACTTCAGGTCACTCATCCTAAGACTATTCCAAGTTAAGTTAAGCGTTAACCGTGGAGTTCTTTTGCATGCCTATCAATGGACCACTTCAAGGGGATATCCCCACCGAATAACGTCTCCGGTTTACATGGAGTATTATATTCCAACTTGCGGGCGTGGTTAAAATATAGAGTTTGTTATAAGTTAGTTAGAGGTTGTTGACAATTAGTTAATAATCTGTCTAGTATTAGGAAAGTAGTTATTTCCTAAACTAAGTAAAATTAGGAGTTGTTCTACCTATATAAGGAGAACATATCCAATTCCTGTATTCACAAGTTATCATAATAACAATTCAGTTTACTCAAAATCAACAAACTCTCTCAATATTCATTAATCTCTCTTCCACTTCGTCTTTTTCAAACCTTCATACCATGAGATCTCCTTCAAAGGGCTGGTGATGCGGTTTTGAAACCATTCGCATCAAAGTGTCTTAGTGGCCGTTGGAATTTGACACTTAATTGTGTAACTTAACTTATTTAAGTTATCAAGTTATATGTTAAATGTCATTAAACTACGAGAGAGTTGTAGAGAGCATATGCATTAATGACTAAGGGAAGTTTAAAGTCACGTAAGTTGTATAAGTAGGCTTATGTACAATGTTTTATATTGCATAGGCTTGTGCTTTCATTGAGAGCTAACAAGATCTCACCATATGAGAGTAGTTCTCTTACATCCTCCCCCACAATTATAAAAGTGTATTACATCCAATTTATATAAATGATCTATGTTGTTGACTTTTGGGTCCACGATAGTTCAACTGCCCAAATTCTAACATGGTATCAGAGCCCATGGCTTTGTCTTCGGGTTTGATGTAAAAAAAAAATGAAAAAATAAATAAATTTGTTACTCGTCCTATATACTAAAGAAATGAAGGGATAAAAGTGTCAACAGAAAAATGATTGATGGACATGGGCCACAATCGTCAGAAGCGTTGGGTAGCCGGAAAAAAAAGGTGGCTAACCCAAATTCAAACAAGGGTGACAAACACAAAAATGTCAACCCGCTTTATCATAGAGCAACTTAAAGATACCCCAAAACCAAAAGTTGGCCAAAATCCCATAAACAAAATAGAGCATTAAAATCATACAAGGAATGAGCTACAAACTCGAATAGAACAAAGAGCGATAGACCCGAATTCATGCTGGGATATTAATAACCCAAAGGGTAAAAACCCGAGCAAGATGGGACGTTGACTTTGAGAAAGATGGGACAAAGTAAAGATCCTAGATCATCGAAGTTCAAGATTACAAGAACAAGTTATAGGAAGATGACAACATTATTCGAGATTCAAGATAACCATCCTAATCTAGAATTAAGTGTGAAGGAGGAATGTTGGAATTTGACACTTAATTGTGTAACTTAACTTATTTAAGTTATAAGTTATATGTTAAATGTCATTAAACTAAGAGGGAGTTGTAGAGAGCATATGCATTAATTACTAAGGGAAGTTTAAAGTCACGTAAGTTGTATAAGTAGGCTTATGTACAATGTGTTATTTTGTGTAGGCTTGTGCTTTCATTGAGAGCTACAAGGTCTCACCATGTGAGAGTAGTGGCTACCTTTACACCAAAAAATAATTATTGGTCATACATAAGCTACTTTGTTGTTTTCCAACACAAGAGCAAGATTGCATATATTTGACCCTTTACCCCAGCATAGGTGACAGCCTAAGTTTTGAGGCAATTGGGCAATGTTGTTGTGAGCAAAAAAGCATAAATGCGAAAACGTGAGAAATGGATGCAGCACTTGATCATGGTAACTCTTATCCCGATGTCAATCAATCAGAAATTTAAAATGAAAAACAGGCAGATGCACCACTGCTTCGATTGCCATATGGCAAGTAACTTCCAATGCATCTCCCTCTTAACTAAGAATGAAAATGGATCTCGTTTTCATTGGCAATTTGATACACCCAAATCTAGGCCTATTTTGGCAAATTGGTAAGTGTGACATAGTCTGTTAGATCTGAACTTTGTATTGATTGAAGATCATAACCATTTAAGTCGTGAACTAAGGAAATAAAGAATGAACCCCTACACTTATGCAACCTGCAAAGGGTTGCTCCAGTATTACCATATGTTATGAGGTTTGTTCCTCTGAAAGCAATAATGTTAGTGTGAAATATCATATACAAAAGGCTGCACTACACCTCATATTCCCGGAGGAGGTTCTATGCTAAAACTAATTAGCGAGGAACAACCAAGTTAGTAAAAAATTTCTACCGTCTTTTTTAACTAAAATGTGGAAGTCTCAAATGGACAAGTATGTAAGTTTTATACTCTGTCCGTTCCAATAATTTGTTTTAAGCAAATCACCAGAAGGGAGGGAGGATGAGCTTTGTAACAGTTACAACTCAGGAGGGAAATTTTGTTGTTCTCGCCAACTCAAATCCATAAGTAGAAACAAAGAAGGAAAGCTATCCGAAAACAAAATTGGGTTCTGAATTGAAGGTCACAAAATAGTACTACTTAATTATTTAGAACTTGCCTTTGGTTGAGTAGAGGAGCCTTCTGCTGAATCACCTGAGCTGGAGCTACCAGTGCATTTTGGAATGGAAACACCGTTTCGTAGTAACTGGTTGTTGGATAATTTCCTAAAACCCCTTGTTTCTTTCTTGTTCCATACTTTGCTATTACCTCCAACTAACAACATATGACAAAGTAAACTCATAAGGACACGTTCAGTTGACACAACATGACATGTCTCAAATGAGACGGTACTAAAATAACTTTGATACAACCCATAGACGGGTGTCCGAGTCTCGGTGTCGAGGTAATTAATGAATTATGAAAAAGTACAAACCTAATGATAAAGGAGGGGGAAATGGCAAAGAAGGGGTCCTGAGGCAGAGAACACTGGCAGTGCAATCAAAGGTGTTCCCTAGATAAGCAACTCCTGAAATCATGTTATTCTTCCAACAACTGCCCTGCCCTTTTTAAAGTTGTTAAGTGTTGATTGATACAAAGTGGGTACGAAAATCAAATAATTGTGGTGTAGAATAAGGAAATGGAGAAATCAAGGTGGTGGTATTAATTAAGATTTCTGTTGTGTGATTATTGCATTCTTGTTAATGCTGGCTTGCTGCTATTATTTCTAGGGTAGTCAGATGAAAGGAGGGGAAACAACCACGCACTACTATCTGGAATCTGGATGTGTCATCAAACTTACTCCTTTCCTCCTTTGTTCTATTGGAAAATGACTATTTCATCGTCGCACCACTTGCACGGCTAACCGGCTAGGTAGCACCCACCCTTCACTTAACCATCGTTCATGTGCAAAATACGTGGGACACGCGCTAAAATGTGTCGAACACCTATAAAAACTATTTAACTTTTTTCATTTGTTTGCGTGTTTATGGTATTTGGTAGAGTTGAACAAAAAATCCGATTATCCAAAACCTATCCGATATCTAATCCCGAATCCGAATTTTTGGATATCCGATACAAAAGTTAAGTTTAAATTGAATATCCACTTCGAAATCTTTGGTTTTGCTTTGAATATGAATATTAGAATTAAAACATTTGTATATTTGATCTGATCCGAGACTATAGTTTTCTAGTTTAATTTTGAGTTTTTTGCTTTTTACCACCTATTGAGTCCTAAAATTTACAAATTACCACCTATTGAGTCCATCTTTACCAATAACCACCCAATTTTGAGAAA
>VHZZ01003362.1:82616-95245 GCA_009801015.1 Silene noctiflora
CTACCCATACCAATTCAATTAGAACAACAACCAAGCTCTCTGTGGATTCGACCCCTACTTACTACATTCATTTATTGTACCGTTAGGGTATTTTTTCATAGGTGTGCGATAGCCTATTCGACTCATACTCCCCCAATCCCATAGACTTTGCATGACCCTTAGACACAAAAGAGTGTGTTGCACCCGAATCGAACAAACAAAAGAAGGAGTACTATTGATAAGAAAAGTACCGGTGACCACTTGAGCATCGTCCTCTGCCGCTTGCTTATCCATCATGAATAGCTTGCCGTTGTTCTTTTGTCCTCCACTCTGCATTGTACTAGCCGATGCAGTAGATTTAGTAGCTGAATTCTGATTCCCATTCCCGTTCTACCGCTGATAAGCCTCACCGTTATTGCGGTTGAAGTTACTATTGTTGCCTTGACCTCCCTGGCAATGTCATGACCCGGCTGGTCGGTTGCTAGCCATACTTTGCCTTGGTCCCTGAGAGAAACCTTTTCTCCGTTATCCCTAGAAGTCATTCCCATCAAAGCTGGTACACTCATACCTCTTGTAGTCCGAACCGCCACAGTTGAAGTATTGCAACCTAGAGTTGCCACTGTAGCTCCGTCCACCCCGGCCTCCATATGACGATCCCCCACTGAATCCAAAGTCACCAGAGGAAGTCCTCCCCTGGTTTAAGTTCCCCCTCTTGAACCCCGAAGTCCCAGTGCCCTCACTATCGGCTTTTCTCTTCTCACTACCCTTTTCCTTGGCCTGCTTTGTCACGTCGACCAATCCCTCAGCATTACCCGCCCTCTCATATACCTCCTTTAAATCGGTAAGGGCTCCATAAATTAGCCTCTCTTAGATCTTAACCGATATCTCCTTCTTATAACGGAGTGCTAGGCTCAGCTGGTTCAGCTCCAGATCGTCCACGTAACGTGCTAGCTCATTAAACTTGCGGTAGTATTCCGCCACCGTCATACCCTCAGTCATACGGAAGGAATCAAACTCCGCCCTTAGCTTGTTCCGAATATGCTCCGGAACGAACTGGTGCTTCATTGCCTTTTGAATTCAGTCCAAGGGATAAAAGCTTCCCCCAAGCCCTTGTAGTACTCCCTCGCAGCTTCCCTCTCCTGATTCCACCATACTCCAGCCTCATCCCTCAGGTAGAACACAGCTTGCTCTAACTTCATCTCCTCGAGACAGTTAACCACTTCCAGAACACTATCTATTTCCCTACGCCAGTTGTCGAGCAAATTCAGCGCCCTTATTCCCTCATAGGTCGTAGGGTTGAAGCGAGAGATGGTGGTTCTCATCCTTTTAGCATCCATAACCACCTCCTTAGCCTTTCCTACACTCTTGAGAGCCTCAGTAAGAGCTTCTTGATGCTCTATCATGTGAGAAATCTCCTTAATGCTTATCTCGGCAGCCCTCATGTATGCAGCAGATCTTTTGGGAGGCATCTTTAAGCTATATAAGATAAACAATCATAAGCACATAGCCTACGGCTCAAAACAAACATATATTCACCCAAAAGGGTACTCGGTCAAGTGTCAAGGGACACTCGGTCGAGTCCCATACGTACTCAGTCGAGTGCAACCAGTCCAGAAGCTGACTATAAAACACTAGAAAACGTACTCGGTCGAGTACTCCTCACTCGATCGAGTGCCTCGCACACTCGGTCGAGTCAAAAACTTCCAGCACTTCTGCCCCAAAAACTCACATTACCTACTCGGTCGACTACCAGGGGATCGGTCGAGTATCCCATACTCAGTCGAGTTCCCCTCACACGGTCGAGTCATGCCAAGCTCGAACTACCCCCATGCTTTCATAAAACATAAACCATATACATATAATCCCTACACATGCTAATAATTCCATAATCAGATTTTTCATCCAACATATTTACCACCTCAACACATATATCACATATTCCACACATCCTCCATTCAATTCACTATATATCCTTCAACATACATATAAAACAGATAGCATACAACGACCCCTTAACACCCCGTAGTGACCGGTTGAAAGTTGTAAAGGGAAAATGCAGCTTTAGGACTTCTCCCAAGCCTTTGCGGTAGCTCTAAAAAACTCCTACCCGGGTTCATTTTATTTAGACACCTTATGATCATTTTGTTCATTAGTCTTAGGTTCCAAAATCGTCGATCTGATACCACTTTGTAACACCCCCATACACCAAGGTACCTTACCAAGGACTACCCCAATGTATAAGGGTGCTACCATCTCGGTTTTCCGAGGTAGTGCACATCATAGAAACCATAATGAAACGTATTAAATATAAAACTTTAAGTTAACGATTACAAGTCTCAAATGTAAAGATACAACTCCAAACCAAAAGGTGATAAAAGTATAAAATAATATCCGGCAGAAGCTAGACTACAAAAAAAAAAGACTAGTGACGACTCAGCCCTGCCAAAACCCCGCAGCAACATCAACATCTACATCCATCATCAACTTCTAACCCAACTGCTCACCATCCTCGAATGGATCACCACAGTTTTGAAAACATAAACGGGGTCAGCCAACTGTATAACAATACGACATAAAAGTAAGGCATAAACATCCACAGTAAACAACATCAACCATCTCCAAACTCCATTATAAACAGTAACCGAATACACACCGAGGCGTGTAGCCCTGCTAGATTACCCATCGCAATAGGTAATCCTCGCCGCCAGTGGGGACCGCAGCCGTACCACATAAACCCCGCTCATTGCAACGGGCGAACACAAGTACATTAATGTGCGCATCCCCCTTGCGTCAAGAAACGCAAGAGGCAAACAATGGGGTGAGACCATCTCTTGAAATGGCTCACAATACCAACACAATAATACCATCATAACTCAACCACAAAATAATCATAAAGACTATCACATCATACGCATAATGATATACAACCAACTGAGTAGGGAAAACCCTACCTGTAAGGCAAATCCATGCAACACAGCAAATGATTTAGAAGGCTTCCTCTACAAAATCTCCTCCAAGAATTATAACAATCAATCAATCAATCAACTGAACAACAAAGCTAATCCCCAAAAACCCCCCAAAACCACCCAATTAGGGTTTGATCAATATAATTAAAACAATAAAAGACCATGCTAAGTGACTTACCCTGATGATTACGGACGCAAAAATGTAAAGATCCTCAAACGTGAAAAATCTAAGCCTTGGAAAGATGAAGATGACTAGGGAAGTAGTGTGTCGATGTCTCCTTTTTGTGAAAAGTGTTTTAGCAGTTAAGTAAAATAATTTGAGTCGCTAAAAAAAAATTACATATACTTCCCGAGTCATCTTAATTAAACCGCGGAAAAACCTGTAACAGGCCGAACACTCGGTCGAGTAAGACACTTTCAACCAAGTCGGATACACTCGATCGAGTAAGCCACACTCGACCGAGTATACACCTACTTGCCTGAGTTCACAACAAACATCATCCTGACGGAACACCCACACCAGCTACTCGGTCGAGTACCCCACACTCGGCCGAGTAGCCTAAGACCATAAATCTAATGTATTACAACTTTGACCTCATTACCAATGCCCATCGTATTCTTGTGAGCTCAATGAAGGTGAACAATGTGGAACACCCCGTCTTGAGGATTTTATTATGCTTCATGACCCACCTCCTCTACGGGAGAAATGACCCGAACAAGCTCAATTCGAGTAAGGTTCTACTTTTGGGTTCCTAGCTTAACCCATACCGGGAGGGGCTCTTTTAATTTAGCGTCGTGTTCATGGTTAGCTTGGCCCTTGAGATGATGGCCAAACCGGAGAAATGTTCCCTTGATTGTGGCTCTTTGGTGACTAGGTTAGCCAAGATTCTCTTGAACTACGAACCGGGGGAGATAGATAGACCTTTGTCCGCTACCATCCCTTATCTTAAGTTTGACTACTTGAGGAGCCTTGGGTGGATTATAGATGGGAATGAGATCGGTGTATATGGGAGGAAGGTGTATGCGGATTGGTATATGAGGCTCCCTGTACGAAGGATTTTACCCGAGTCCGAGCACCAAAAAGATGTAGGGTTACGCCGACCTCCGACCCAATGCTACACTATCCTTAGAAACCTTGCCTATGACCTCAAGGACGAGAACATGGAGAGGATCACCCCTTCACCACCTCGTATGTCCACAAGGAAAGTCGCACCATCCTCCTCCACGCCTATGCCTCCTCCACCTTTTACCGGAGGGTACACTCAACCCTCGTCGACCTATGACCACAACTACCACATGGCGAACCTCATCGACCGTATCAACACCGGCCTAGTGATGAAGGACTTGCATGAGATGACCTGGAACCAAAGAGTACGACCCACTCACCACCTTAACTTTTGGTCCGGGGCGGGAGACACCTCTGGAATCTTTAAGGCTTACAGTGTCCAACCGTCAGATTGGGGTACTAGAATCTCCTACAATGATGGAAACTTGGTTGGCCTATGGGCAGGAGCCCATTACGTCTCAGGGAGCTTCTTTGGTGGTGCTTACCAACGAGGTGGGGGCGGGGAAGGTACATCCGGGGTGTCGGAATAATCTATGGGTCAAGGGAGCCATGGTTATGATAATGTGATGCCGGAAGGAGCTATATATGGGTCAAGGGAGTCATGGTTATGACGATGCGATGGTGGAGGATGAAGTAGAAGAAGAAGAGGATGGAGTGAGGGACAGGAAACCGCAAAGGAAGAGGAGCCGTCAACAACGAATGAGCTTTGGTTCGTTGGGTGAAGCGGCTTGGAAAGAGACGGAAGTCCTCTCATTAGTTTTATTAGTTGTGAATCGGATTTGTTTAATATTTGTCTCAGTTGAGACTCGGATTATTTGTTTGTTGTACATTGTATAATCTTGGCCATAAGGCCAAAACTTGTCTACATTTGAGGTTTATGATGGTGTGATAACCACCATTGAGACTCCTTTACATTGTGTGAAGAATAAGTGATTTTGGAGGCCAATTTCCTTCAAAGGGAATTCTGCCCAGTGACACTTGGCCAACTGCCCTTTTTCAATCGACCGAGTGCCGGCTTACTCGGACGAGTAGCCCTCCTACTCGACCGAGTGAGCCATGTTGTCCATTTGAGCTACATGCTGCCCAGCCAACACTCGGCCGAGTGTCCCATTCACTCGACCGAGTGGATTCTACTCGGCCGAGTGACCCATTTCACTCGACCGAGTGGGCTATTTATGCCTCATATTGTTTTTTTTTAGGCCCTTTTGCCAATAACAGATTAAGTATCTAGTAAGTACCCGTATTTGTTGACCCCAATGGTCTTTTGGGTGTGATAAGTACTTTATTTATGTGATTTTACCCCCTCTATTAGCTTTGTTTTACATGATAATTTGCACTTGCTTAAGTGTTTTTAGAGCTAATATTACATTTCTAGTGCAAGTATGTGTTTGAGAGTATGTTTTGTAGGAATCTAGCTTATTTGAGCTAAAAAGACTACAAAATAGTCCAAGTCTAGGAATGAGCTAAGTGTAGAAAGCAAATGGACTTTGATGGTGCAATGGTATGGATTTTGCATGGAGATTTTAATGGATTGATCAAGTAAATGCAAAATGATTTTAATTCTAAGTCAAGCCCAAAATGCACAAGTCAAGGTCAAAGAAAAAGTCAAGAGAAAGCATGGGATTCCAAATGATCTTAAGATGCCAAATGAGGTCTTAAACCGGGCTCTTAATCGTCGTTAATTGCATGAGCATAGGATTCCTTGAAAGTTAATGCATGGATTTATGAAGAACAAGCCGGAAAGCAACGTTCCCGATCGGATTTGCCAAAACCGATCGGGATCATCATACTCTAGGATTTTCCGTTACTTCCTCGTACTCCTATAAATACCAAGCATAGCTCGACACTTGAGGCATCCATTCCATATCACTTTCACACACTTTTCCTTATATATTCCTAAATTCTCTCTAATATTAGTAGTTAGTTTAGTTTAGTTTAGTTAGTTTATATTAGTTTGTAGTTTACAACATTTCCATATACAATTCCAAGTTTCATTTCTAAGTTGTTCAAGTTACATTTCCAAGATTGTTCAAGTTATTTACATTTTGCAATTGTTCTTCCATTTTCCATTTCCATTTCCATTCAAGGTAATTCTAAGTTTCATTATGTTATTTATTATTTCATTTAGCATTAGTTTAGTTTACATTTACATCATGTTAGAGTAATTTACCTTGTCTAGGGAATGAGGGGAAACAATGCATAAACAATATTTGTAAYATGATAAATTAGGATGTTGAAAGTATGACTAAAAGTTTCTATCACATTGTTTGGATTAATATATAATCACTTGTACTAGCGCAATACTTTTGATTAGTTTGATTATTCATTTCTATAAATCGAGAGGTACGGAAATGAATTAGGCAAAGCATGTGTAGTAGGATGACCTAGCCATATCGAGAGATCGTTGGGACCCGTTCTATGGTTGGGATGCTAAGGCCGAGAGGTGGGTGTCTAATAACCTAAACAATTAGTCAACACTATCTAATCCGAGTTTAACATGAATCATTTATAATCTTGCATTTGTGACCCGACTTCCCTAGACATCTTTTAATTATATTGTTTTTACATTTAGTCTTCAAAACCAACCAATCTATCATCCATTTTCTACCAAGATAAAATTCACCCCATAACAATTAAATAATAACTACCGAGCTCTCTGTGGATTCGACCCCTTAATACTACATTTATTTGTTGTACCAAAGGGTATTTTTGCATAGGTGTGCGATAGCCTATCAGGGTGGTCGATTTGGTAGGGTAGAACTTGCATGATTACATTTCATAGATTGTTTATGTTTGACTATGTGCTTGGTGTATTGTTGTGGCTTAAAGTATTAGCACTTAAAGTGTCTAATTGATCGATAATAATATGGCATGACTAAATTGACGACAAAGACATGGGATAATTTTACGTGACATGTGATGATTTCCGTGATTTTATGTTAATCGCCACTATGAGTTTCATGATAGTTGTTCGATACATGTTGAGTCATATAATGGTTATAAACAAGGATGTTTTTATGAAGTAAAGGTGAACATAGACACGTGTGTGATCACATGGTGGATATAACGTGGTATATACGTGACATGAGCTACAGGGGATTGAGAAATGTGGATAGTAATTGAATCATAGTAAGAGATGTGGTTAATCTTGTGGTGTCATCACCTTATTGAGTTATATGTTTCGGTTATGAGGGTATAAGCCTCATCGTATATATATTTGTGTATATACATTAATAGTGACACGAGCCGGACTTACGGGATGTAAACACAAATGTTGAGTTTGACCTTGTTCCACCACTATATGGCTGTTTTGGTGGACGGAGTTGCAGTTCTGTCACCGGCTTTTGGGTACTATAAGTGTGTCCCTGGTATCGGTGTTGGCTACGGAGTGTTGTGATTGGAGGTCGTGTTGTATGCATTTCGTTATCGTGTTGCATAATCATATTTCATATGTCGCATCGTATATGTTTATATTATTGAAACTTACCGTGTGTGGCTATGTGTAAATTGTCACCTATTTCCGGGGTGGCCTGTGTTGATCCATATGATATTTCCGATCATATGGGGAGCAGGTTGAGTACAAGTTGTGTTTTGGTAGCACGCGAGAGACGGGACGAGTTCCGGACTTGGAGTCGAGTCATGTAGACGACGTAGTTGATAGATGATTTGTATTTGTATAGTTCACTTGTTATTCATTTATCATGTACGTAATCGCTAAACTTGTCATTTATATTAAATGTTTCTTATTCGTAATTCCGATTTCATGCCTCGGGAAACCGAGATGGTAACATCCTCCCATTACCTTGGTTGGGTAATAAGAGGGGTGTTACAGTGAGAACCCATTGCAAGAGGAAGGGGAATATGAGGGTTCTGTTGATGTTGTCATGGCTCAAGATGTCCCTAATATAGTCATTAATATCTCTGATTCTGAGTCTGTGGGTGATGAGGGTTATGGTTCAACACCCCTAATCCTATTAGTTGGTAGATTAATCTGGATGCCCTAGGTCCTAAATCAGAAGATTCTTCTGATTTTCACCATAATGTTGCTATTAATCTGATTTCAACTTCTGAGGACACTGATAAGGTTAATACTGATTACTGTTGAATTAGGGTGGTAACAATGCATTTGGTCAGGTGCTGAGTGCAGAAACTCTCTTAGTGGTTAGTATGCCTATATCCTTTACTTGTTCATCTCTTAATCAAAAGGATAAGGAGTTGCAGGCTGGATCATCTTCACTAAGACGATTACAGGAGTCGGTGAACTCTGATGCTTCTGAGGGATTAAACATGCTGAACAAGGATCAAGATGCACAAGGGAAATTTGCTAGGTTTTTTTATATACCAAAAACTGGTGCTACTTCTAAGTTGATTCTGATATGGATGAAGGAGGAAAGATTGTCATTTTGTCTGAGGGTTTTATGGGTCGAGCTGATTGTTATCATAAGTCTGAACTTGCCGAACAACACAAGGAAGTCATTGTGGCTTCTAGGAAGAGGGAATGTTGTACTCAGATTTCTGAGGATTTGGTACCGGATGATGTTGTTAGTACAATTGGCAAGACTAAATTGTATGTGCAGCAGTTGGCTAAGAGAAGTTGCATTGGCGCTAGAACTCGAGGACAAAAGGAAGGAGAGGTGGCTTGTGGTTTTCGTGTATGTGGCAGTGGCTAATATAGAAATTGAGGAGTCCTTCAATTCCTTTTCTGTTAATAATGTTGAAGGCTTTGCGGAGGTTGGGCCAGTGCAACCTCCTCACACACCATGATTAGTTTAACAAGGAATTGTAGGGGTCTCAATAATAAGCACGCTCCTACGATTTCAAAGCTTAGGGCGTTATTAAGTAATAAGTATTATGATTTTATTTTTATTATTGAAACTAAATTTAATGTAAGTAGTATTGGCCCTATTTTTAGGCCTTTTGGTTTTGTTGAATCGGTAGGGATGGATGTTAATGGTAGTTCGGGTGGCCTTTGGGTGGGATGGCGCAAGGAGGCTAAGATTAGTCATGTTATGTCTATAGTATTTTTACCATTCTTCTAGTGGAGAAATATAATGGCCTTTTGTGGTACTTAGTGTTTTTTTTTATGGTGCTCCAAGTTTCTCTATGCAGCATTCAGTTTTGAAGGATTTGGAGTATAGAATCTTTTGTACCTCCCTTTATCATACTAGAGGATTTTACTCAAGTGGAGTATGCATGCGATAAGTTAAGTAATAGTACGAGGCCAATAAGTGGTGCTTATGACTTCAATGATTGGAGGATTAGTAATGAATGGTGGACATTTATTTTAAAGGTCCACGATTTACTTGGTGTAATAATAGGAAGGGAGATAAACAAGTGTATGAAAGTATTGATAAGGTGTTAGGTATCTAAGGATTGGTTCTCACTTTTCCCAAACACGAGAATTAAGCATTATCCGATACAAATTTCAGACTAGGCATCGATTGAGTTGGACGTGAACCTTACAAGGAATGCTAGCAAGAAACCGTATAAGCTGGATGCATGGGTTTTCGAACATGATGATTGTATTAAGCCAATACAAAACGCTTGAGGTTTTCAATTTATGGGAACACCAACTTATCAAGTAACATGGAAGCTTTCTCGGGTTAGACAACGTGTTAAACATTGGGCATTGGATAAACGACAAGAGTGGAAGTAAAAATGGAAAATTTTGAAGCAAAGTTAGATCATGGTATGGAGATAGGTATCAAGGAAGGGAATGATGAGTTTTATTCAAAGACCAATGATGAGGTCCGAAAATTCTCGCGGGCAGCAGCTGTGTTTTGGAGACAAAGGACAAAATTAAAGTGGATGGTTGATGGGGTTACATGTACGAAATATTTCTTTAATTGGGTGAAAAGATGAGCATGCATGAATTTTATCCTTAGAATTAAAGGGACGGATGGAACATGAGTGTATGATACTGGTATGGTAAGTGATTTATTTCATTAATCATTTCTTGATTTGTAGAACCCTATCACAAGTCCGGAGGATGGGAATTTAAAACAACATATGGAGGATCTTTTTCGAGGGTTTACGAGATGCATTACTAATGATGATGCGGATTACTTGGGTGGTCTTTTCAATGCTAAGAAGGTTAGACATGCTGTCTTTCAGATGGGGGCGCTTAAGTTGCTGGGGCCTAATGGTATTCCGGGTATTTTTATCAGAAATGTTGGTTCTTTATTAAAGAGGATTTCACAAGGGCAGTGCTATCAGTGTTAAATTATGGTATGGTATTAAAGGAGATTAATAGGACTTTCATTACGTTGGTCTCGAAATGTGATAATATAGAGGAGGTTCACGACTATCGACCCAATAGCTTATGTAATGTAATTTTGAGAATTATTTCGAACTTCATTACAAATAGCTTGGGTAAGGTTATGGGTTATCTAGTGGGAGATTTTCAAATGCCTTTATACCAGTGAGGCATATCTCTGATAATATCTTGCTTGCACATGAGGCTATTCATAATATTAATTCACACAAGAAGGGCAAGAATGGTCGATTTGCTTTTAAAGCGGATATGAGCAAGGAATATGACCGAGTGAGATGGGAGTTTCTTGAGGCTTTTTTACGTGAGATTGGAATTTCGGAAATATTGGTTCGCCTAATTATGAATTGTGTAACCTGAGTATCATATCAGGTTCTTTTTAATGGGGCGCCGCTGCAGCCATTCCAACTAAAGTGCGGATTACGCCAGGGAGACCCCTTATCTCCATATTTGTTTATCTTATGTATGGAAGTTCTTTCCTGTAATGTGTCACATGCTCTGATGAATGGGCTTCTTAAGTTTATCCATTTATGTCGAGGAGTAGTCCCAATGACACATTTGTTCTTTGGGAATGACGCGGTGTTTTTTTCTCCATGATAAAGATGATTCTGCAAAGCATTTAAGGGATCTTCTTGATAAGTATTGTCAGGTATCGGGTAAGTTATTAATAAAGAGAAATCGGGCATTTTGTTTAGTCCTAGTACAGCGCTTCAGAATGCTAGACAATGCTTGAGGATCTTTCAGATTAAGGGGAACAAGGGAATATAAAAATATCTTGGACTTCCTACGGAATTCCAAGGATCGAAGAAGTAACTATTCAAGGGTTTACTTGATCTTGTTATGAAGCGCATATCTTCGTGGAATGAAATTTTTTTTCACCGGCTGGAAGACTTACGTTAATATCATCCGTCCTATCGAATATTTCTAATTTCCATTTACCAGTATTCAAAATACCGGTAAGTGTGACTAAGAAGCTGAACTCACTATTATCACATTTTTGGTGGGCTGGTTGTAGATTGGGTAAGACTATCCACTGGTGTAGTCAAAAGTTCTTAAGTCTACCGAAGAGTGAAGGTGGTCTCGGTATAAGGAATATCGAGTGCCTCAATCAGGCATTGTTAGCAAAGTATGTCATAGCGCCTAGTCTTAGATCAGGATTCATTCCTTTGTTGCGTCTTTAAGAGGAAATTGTTTGGCATTAAGGGGTTTCATGAAGATCTCAACTCGCAACATCACGGTAATATATCGTGGGGGCTGAGGAGTATTTTTCATGGTTTGGACCTTAATGTTCCAAATGTTGGATGGAAACCGGGTTTAACTTCTGAGTTGAATGTTTGGTTCACTATATGGGTTGGTGGAGGGTGTCCGGAGCCTAGGGATTTGATCTTGTCACCGTCATATTCACATCTAATGAATTTGAAGGTTGGGGATCTTCGTCAAAGTGGTGGTCCATGGCAGGAGACATTGGTTCGTTTCTTATTTTCTGAAGAGTGCTCTAACCAAATTTTAGTTATTCCAATATGTGCCTCCCATAAAATGGATGTTGTTTATTGGATACACAATATTACAGAAGATTACACAGTGAAAAGTGGATATGGAGTTGTTTTCAGAAACTTTATGGAACAAAAGAGCTCTATAAAGGATAGGTCAAGTCTGAGCTCAAGTGGTCGACTGTTTTGTAAAAGGCGATTATGGTGATTACAGGGGCCAAAAATACGGAAAATTCTAGTAGGGCGAATTCTTACCAACTCACTTTCAGTGGGTTGTAAATTTGTTAAAAGGAATATTTTGGTTGACCCGTCTTGTAAATTGTGCATGAATGATGGTATGGTGATTGAATCAACGGAGCATATTTTGCGGGACCGTAGCATTGCCGCGAAGGTTTGGGCTTGTTCGTAGTTGGGTATTAGCACTTGTCATAATTCCAACCTAAGCATTGGTGACAGGATTATTAATTGAATATATTATTTGGGGAAGCTTGATGATGCGTAGTTTTGTTTGGTAAGATTTTTAGCGACCTTATGATGTTTGTGGGTTGTGCGGAATATGATCCTCTTTCGGGGGGAGACATTTCATCCACTAAAGTTCTTTAACCTGTGGTCGCAAATTGTGATGTTGGCTAATCCAGCCTTAACTCACTACAAGAAAAAAGTAATCGGGCGACTAAAATGGGCGACTGAAAACAGTTGCCAATATCAATTTGGCGACTGAAATTAGTCGCCCGAGGTCAGTCGCGGGCAGTAGTCGCCATTTACATCTCGGGCGACTAATTTCAGTCGCCAAATTTGGCGACTGCAATTCAGTCGCCAAATTGGCGACTGAAAGGACAGGTAGTCGCCAATTTGGC
>VHZZ01003363.1:46145-58511 GCA_009801015.1 Silene noctiflora
TTTTTGTATATTCTGGAAATATACATCCTTTTGAGATTAATGAATCCCAACAACTACCTTCCGCGGCGAGAAGGGGTAACATTAGTTGACTTTGCCTCGGTGACAACCCTAAGATTGTGATGAAAAAATGGAAAAGGTACTTTGGCTAGGGTGATGGGAATGTTAGGATCCAAGACAGACTCTGACTATGACTTATCATCAAACTCAGACTCAGACTCATCTTCAGTTCCCTCCTTGAAAATGGGGCCTTCTCCAGTTGTGATCTTGGGAATGCGGCCTGGCGATCATTCTATTTGAAAGTCTTTCTCCAGCCTTGGACAACTTTCTCTGAGTTAGCATCAAAGATTAAGGCAGTAGGGTCAAACTGGTTGTCTTTGAGGAGGATAGATATGATCTCCTTATTGTTGAGGTGCTTGATGTTATCTTCTCTAAAGAGGCGGCTCACAGCTTGTCCGTAAAGGCAAGGTGCTTGTTCAGAACAGGTTGGGGTGATGGCAGTTGCGGCATCTGGGATGAAGTAGAAATCTTAGAAGACCTCTATACCTGGGCACTTGATTTTCAGCATGGGGTCAATGATAGGCTCAGGGAACGCGATGTAGGGTTCAGCTTCTCCCACTACGACGAAGTATCTGTTAAGGGTTAGGTGATATGGACGAAGGATAAATCCTTGCTTCTTGTGTTTCTTCACGAGGAAGCCCATCTCCCAAATGTCTTCATCAGTAGGCTCATAACCTAGTCCGAAGGGGATGTTGGAGACCTTGGGCTTCTTTATCGATGGCAAGGTGTCTTTTAATGGGTTAAGAGACATGCTTGGGAAGTAACCCTAGCGCATAATGATGCAGTTGACTGTGAGGTTTGAGAATGGTTCGCAATCAAAAGGTGCTGGATCTTCAGTTAGAGCATTACATAGCTCGGAATTCCCACATCTCATTGTCGATCTCCTCATTTACTTGAGAGGCTATCCCTTTTTCCATAGCAGAACGGATAGGAGATGTAGGAATAATGATCGTTTTTCCGTTGAAGGGGACCCTAATTTTCTAGTGAAGGGTAGATATGACGGCATTTGTGGCATGGATCCACGGACGTCCCATGAGCATATTAAAGGATGCTTCGAGGTCGACCACTTGAAAGGCGACTTGCCTTTCTGTTCGTATTAGACCCCTAATTAGACATTCTAATTAATATTAAATTACACTAATTTAATTTATGTGGTCTAAATACATGCATGCAAAAGAAAAATATAAAATAAACTAGTAAAAAGAAATTTCCTTAAATTGATATTAAGGCTATAAGAACTACAACAATTTGTAGTCTTATTGAACAATCTACTAGCTTTTGGATGATCCTCATAACCCAAGTTTTCAAAGTAGAAAACCTCCTTTGGATTGCACCCAACATTAGCTCAAATATCCTATAAGGTACTAACAAGATAATTTGTATGATTATATGTATTATATGTAATATTATTACACTAATAATATTAGTAATGTATATTATTGTTGTGTATTTATGATGAGTTTTATGATCAACAACTGGATCAACTTTTAAAGAGAATAGATGATGAAATGTGTTTTTTTCCCCTTCTTAAAACTGGCCAAAAAGCCATTTTTTGTTGTTTTTTTCTCTCTTAAAATCAACCTTTTTGTGTGTGTTATGAGGGGTATATATAGACCTCAAAATGTAAACAAATGAACGGAACATTCCTTAGTGGAATATGCCTAATTAACATGTAAAACTTTTATCTCATAAAAAGTGGCGGCTCACATGTGATTTTCGGTCCATTTCGATTTCCGACATTTGTTCCACAAATTCTTATACGACTTATATTTAATTATCTTATATAATCAAATATTAATTTAATTTAATTCAATTATTTAACACTTAAATAATAATAATTAAATATTAATGTACATTTAACTTTTAAGTGGATTTTTATCATTTTATCAATATAAAATGTGTCTTATAATAAATAATTAGCTAATTTTACAACCTCTTGTAAATATTATTAACTAATTACCTCCAAATCAAAATATACACACATAACGTAATTATTTAGTTAATTAACTTTTAATTACTAAATTTCATTTATTTATTAAACAATTATCATATAGTTGAATAATAAAATCCTTTGGCCCAAGTTCATAACTCGTCATCAAAAAATAAATTCACTTAACTAATTATAAGTCAATATTATACAAGAAATTAATTAAATTGTATCCTTATATAAATAATTAATTATTCCATTTGAGCATCATCCTATAGGTGTGACCGAAACGAATCAGTTGAACACCACCGTCACACGACAATAACGTCTAACCCTAATCGGCTGACCATTACCGATATACGTTCATAAGCTGACTAGTATATAATAAATATATCCCGAATATATTCCTTTTATGAGATTTATTAAGTAGACGCACTATTGTGGAGGACACATACTCCAACAATATCCCACTTGTCCGAAACAAGTTTGCGTTACCGATTCTCTTGTTCGTTCAATCTCCCACTCAATGCAAGGTGTCTTTCAGGTCATACTTGCACTTGATCATATCATGAGTGGTTTCCTCAGTATGGAGATTAACTGTTTGACCAGAAAATGTACCATAGATCACTTCCGAGCGTGGCCACACATTTCCAGTCACTACTCCTCGAGTGGCCCTCAGATATTAAACCCTGACGAGGGTGGATAACTCCTGTTGACCTATTTTCTTTGTTCAATCATAGATCACCATGACCCAGAAGATGCCCAACTGCCTCCTTTTACGGTGCGACTTATGACAAACACCAAAGGCAATCGGAAACTGTACTGACTCAGACAAATAGTCGCCAGTCAAAAGAATCGACTCATAGGAATATTATAGAAAACCTTGCCACGACCAGGATACATAAAGTAAAAAGGAATCTATAAATGGTCATTTTCCGACAGATTGTCACTACAATCGGCCTATGTAATCGACCAGTCATCTCCATGACCCTATGGTGGTTTAATCACACCATCAATCGGCTTACAATCTAGTCACTCCGAGACGTTACCTCATTAAGCAACTTGGGACAAAAATACAATGTTAATCCTGTTCACTTAAATAGAGTTCAACGTTATCCAACAACCAATTCGGATTATAACAAAGTATCGAAAAATAAAATCCAGTCAAAACTGAATAACAGAGTTTAAAAATCAAACTCAAACGATAAATGCGATTATCATATATGTAAAACTTAATAAAACATCTAATTAATACATATCATATAATTTACAATAATTCTGGCACTCGCCTCAATCCCATAGAAGCTACATGACCATCATGCTTAGCCTGTGATAAAGGCTTGGTTAAAGGATCAGCAATATTTGCATATGTCCCAACCTTACAAATCGCTATTTTCTTCCTTTCAATATAATCTCTATTTACATGAAATTTTCTTTGTACATGTCTAAACTTATTACTCGACTTGGGCTCTTTAGATTTAAAAATAGCCCCACTGTTATCACAATAAATCGTGATAGGATCTGCAGCGGCAGGAACTACTCTTAGTCCCTCCAAAAATTGTCGAATCCAAACAGCTTCCTTTGCAGCTTTAGATGTTGCAGTGTACTAAGTTTCCATTGTAGAATCCGCAATGACCGACTCCTTATAACCCCTCTAGCATACCACTCCTCAATTCATCTTAAAAACATAACTAGCTTGGGATTTCAAATCATCCCTATCTGTTTGGAACCTGGCGTCTGTGTAACCTGTTACACTTAACTCAGTCTCTCCTTCAAACACCAAGAATGAATCCTTAGTTCTTCTCAAGTACTTCAGAATATTCTTGATGGCTATCCAGTGACTCTCACCTGGATTATTTTGGTAGCGGTTTGTCATGCTCAAAGCATATGACACATCTGGATGAGTACACATCATGGCATACATGATTGATCCAACAACGGAAGCATATGGGATCAAAATCATGCGTTCAATATCAATAGGTTCAGTAGGACACTGTGACTTTCTCAGTGTAATCCCATGACCCATTGGCAGAAATCCTCTCTTAGAGTTTTTCATTTTGAATCTATCAAGCATATTATCAATATAAGCTTCTTGACTTAATGACAACATCCTTTTGGATCTATCTCTATAAATCCGGATGCCTATGATGGATTGAGATTCTCCTAAGTCTTTCATCTGAAAATGACTACTTAACCACTCCTTTACAGAAGTAAGTGTCGGTATATCATTACCAATGAGTAATATGTCATCCATATATACGATTAAGAATACCACTTTGTTCCCACTAAACTTCATGTATAAACACGGTTCCTTAACACTTCGAGTAAAGTCGTTCTGTTTAATAACATGATCAAAGCGATGACTACAACTCCTCGATGCTTGCTTTATACCATAAATGGATCTCTTAACCTTGCATACTTTATTAGTATTGTTCGGATCTATAAAACCTTCAGGTTGTGTCATGTACACATCCTCTTCAAGAAACCCGTTCAGGAAAGCGGTTTTTACATCCATCTGCCAAATTTCATAGTCATGAAAGGCAGCAATCGCTAACATTATCCGAATGGATCGAAGCATAGAAACTGGTGCAAAGGTTTCATCATAGTGTATACCATGAACTTGAGTGAAACTCTTTGCCACCAATCTAGCTTTATAAACATCTTTATGTCCATCCATGCCGACCTTGATCTTGAGATCCATTTACACTTAAGAGGTCTCACATCTTTAGGTAAATCAACCAGGTCCCATACCTGATTATCATACATGGAATCCATCTCAGATCTCAAGGCCTCAAAACATAGCTTAGAGTTGGGACTAGATATAGCCGCTTGTAGGTATTAGGTCCATCCCTTTCCAAAAGTAACACTTCATAATCACCATCCTCCTCGATAATACCAAGGTATCTATCAGGTTAGCGACTAATTCTACCTGACCTCCTAGGTTCCGAAGTAATTATAACTGAACTAGATGAAGAAGGAACATCATTCTGTGTCATCTCTTTAGTTTGTGGCTTTTGAACTTACCCTAAGTTCAAATTTTCTCCCACTCTGTCTTCCAGAAATAAAATCCTTTTCTAGAAAGACAACATCATGAGCCACAAACACTTTGTTCACGTGATGATTGTAGAAGTAATAACCACGAGTTTCCTTTGGATAACCTACAAAGAAACATTTGTCGGATCGAGGAGCGAACTTATCAGTAGACTTGTTCTTAACATAATCCTCGCAACCCCAGATTCTCATAAACGACAAATTAGGGACCTTCTCTTTCCACATCTCATATGGAGTCTTAACGGATGCCTTAGTCGGGCTTTGATTTAGTGAGTAAATAGCAGAAAAATTAGAGAAACCCCAAAATGAATCGGGTATCTCAGTCTGACTCATCATAGACCAAACCATATCTAATAAGGTACGGTTCCTCCGTTCAGCAACACCTTTCATTTATGGTGTGCCAGGAGGAGTTAATTGTGATACTATACCACAATCCTTTAGGTGATCATAAAATTTTTCACTTAAATATTTTCCACCACGATTTGATCGTAAGGCGGTGATCTTTCTATCTAATTGGTTTTCAATTTCATTCTGAAACTCCTAAAACTTGTCAAGAGCTTCACTTTTATGCCTTATCAAGTAGACATATCCATATCTACTTAGATCATCGGTAACAGTAATGAAGTAATCATAACAACCTCTAGTTGTGATTGTCATTGGTCCACATACATCGGTATATATAAGGCACAACAAATCACTAGCTCTTACTCCTTTTCCAGTAAAAGGGGCACGATTCATCTTGCCACGATGGCAAGATTAGCATGTACCATAAGATTCCTAATCAAATGGCTTATGAATACCAGTCGACACTAGTCTCGTAATGCGTTTCTCATTTATGTGTCCTAAACGACAAGGCCAGAGGTAAGATTGATCAGGGTCACTTGATTTGAGCCTTTTATTGTTAAACTGATAGATTTTTTTATCTTGATGTAGAATATAAATACCACCGACTGACATGGCATGACCATAAGTCATGTCGTTAAATGAGAAAGTACAACAATTGTTCCTAATCATAAATGAAAAACCTTCTGTGTCTAACACAGAGATTGATATTATATTCTTACTAAGAGCAGGTATATAATAATAGTTATTAAAGTACAACTCAAAACCAGAAGCTAAACTAAGTACATATGTCCCTACTGAAACTGCAGCTACTCTAGTGGTACTAGGTCACATCACATTTAGCTAAACGTCGCACATTCCTAAATCTTTATAAATGATTACAAAGATGAGAACCACAACCGGTATCAAATACCCACCTAGTGGTACTAGGTTGATTTATGTCTTATCATATAAATATTAGAAGCGAAAAAGTTACCATCTTCTATTAAGTTGGGGTATTTTAGTTCATTACATTGCTTAGGTTTGGTTTTACTAATCACATTAGTTTTACCTTTACCAATTTTATTTTAAACCTTGTTTTGTCCTTAACTTCTTAATCCCACTAGCCTTTGCATCCATCTACCGCAGTTCGGAAGTAAGTCCAATCAAAATATTTTTGATCGAGCTTGAATTCTTATTATCCTCTTCATAATAGGCTTTAACTTTGGTGGTTGCCTTAGTGGAAGATTTGAGAGTAAGTGGATCAACTTGAATTTCGTCGCTCGATGTAGTAGTATTAAGGAGATTCGCACTATGATCATCAAATGAGTTACAACTTTCTTCCAAAGAAACCATTTCTATGGATAAATAGTGTCGCGATTCTTTAGAATGAGGAGAAAGAGAGTTATAATATGTCATTGTGAGATATAAAGAACTACAAACGGAAAAAGAAGGAAAAATTAACATTTATCGTTGTGTACTTGAAAAACAATTTTTTAAGTAGCATTTATATAATCATCTACCACCTAAATTATATAAATGATTCTGAGATACATCTATAGTTAAATTTGGGCAGGGTGAGCCGATACATCCCAAATCTAACTAAATTTGGTGACTAAACGTATGACTGATTCTATTACTAGAACTCTTGGTCGACAAATTTCTTATAAATTCACCTCTAGCCCCGGAACAGAGACCGTCTCTGCATCCCGTTGAGTCCAATCAACTTTGCGTGTAATAACAAGTATTACCCTACTTATCCGAGGTAAAAAGGAAACACCTCTTTGAGGCGAGCGTGGCCGTAATGAGCAAGGGATTCATAGGTCGTACTAATTGGTAACGCTAATCTCAATTTTAAGTTAACGTAATAGATCTTGTCAATTACGTATCAATTCCCTTTAAGTGAACGAAATTGGAGAATACTAGATAATCGTAAATTGACAAAAGCGGTAACAAACAATAAAAACGCATGTTTTGACGATTTGGCATGAAAAACAAACAAATAAAACATGTAAATAAATTAAATCCTAGTATGGCCACCTAAATCTGGCTAATCTAATTAACTAACTATTAAAAATTTGGAAACCCACTCCTTGGTCCCTTGAACTTCATTAGAACGCCTTTCAATAAAATCCGTCTCGTGGAACTCCATGGTCTTCATCGGAACTCATTTCCGATAGGCACCGTCTTTTGGAATCCGCCGTCACAAAATAATTACTGAAAAATAAATTACATAAAATTTCCTATTAAGTATCAATGGATATAAAATAAATCTATTAATAATTACTAACGTACGAAAAGAGATCGTAATTAATTACAAACCAACTGATATTCCCTTACATTACGGGTAATATCGATTAACTAACGAGGCCATAATAGGTACAAAATACATGAATTACATAAATAAATAAATAAATAAATCAAATTCAAATAAGATAACAATTATCTAAAATGAAATAAAAATAAATAATAAACTCATGCCAAATCGTCCTAGTTTACCTACAACGATATATAGAGCTCGGCTTTGCGGAAATTAATGATTTTTAACCATTAAAAATTTATAATCAACACTTAATCATATTTAAGTTCAACCTAATAACCCAAACCGATTTAGTACTCAAAATTAGTCCCCACTAATTTAATTAGGTTGATATGATCATATATGCTAATATTACCAATTTAATCATAACAATTATGAATTAATTCCAAAATAATCGTAACACTTGTGAAAAATTTGAAACTAAAATTTTGTATATTCTGGAACCCTTCCAAGAACATAAAAATGTCAAAAAATTTACCCACAAATTGGTTTCAATTAATTTCACAAATTAATCGCATTTTCACAACTTTTATGAACTAATTTCAAATTAATCATAAAAATTATGAAAAATACAAAATAATTTTTTTTTACATTCTGGAAAAAATTCCATAACCTGGTTATGGCAAAAAAAAAATTGACATAAAATTCCGATTAAATATTTTGAGAAAAATATAGTTACAGTTTATCGATTTTTATCACATACAAACCAATAAATGTGAAAAATTAATCAAATTAATTTCGAAATTTACATCTAATATATAAACTATGCATTTAACCTCATATAATTTTATCATGCCATAAAAAATGTTTTAATGATTTTTTAACCAATAAAATCACTTTTTATCGATTTTTAACTATTAAAAATCAATACTCATGCATAATTAATCAAATTAATTTTAAAATTCCTTTACTATAATTAAATAATGCATGAATGACTACATAAAACATTTATGGCCATAATTAATATGCAACTAATTTAAGGTAACTATTAACCAATTTTATGCCTATTAACTCGGTTTTAATCGAAATAACTTAATAATTAGCAAATAAATTCCACAAATTTTGAAAATTGATCATTAACATTTTATGATCAGTTGGTTAACTTGAAAAAACAAATTTTTACATCAAAATTTCATTTTTATCAATTTATCGTATAAATTGATAAAACCGTCTTAAAATGACATGCATGTAGATAACAATGCTCTGATACCAATTGTTAGTATTAGACCCCAAATTAGACATTCTAATTAATATTAAATTACACTAATTTAATTTATGTGGTCTAAATACATGCATGTAAAAGGAAATAAAAAATAAACTAGTAAAAACAAATTTTCTTACATTGATATTAAGGCTATAAAAACTACAACTATTTGTAGTCTTATTGAACAATCTACTAGCTTTTGGATGACCCTCCTAACCCATGTTTTCAAAGTAGAAAACCTCCTTTGGATTTCACCCAAGATTAGCCCAAATATCCTATAAATCACTAACTAGATAATTTGTAGGATTACTTATATAATATGTAGTATTATTACACTAATAATATTAGTTAATGTATATTATTGTTGTGTATTTATGATGAGGTTTATTATCAACAATTTGATCAAGTTTTAAAGACAAAAGATGATGAAATGTGTTTTTCCCCCCTTCTTCAAACCGGCCAAAAAGCCATTTTTGTTGTTTTTTTCTTTCTTAAAATCAACCTTTATGTGTGTGTTATGAGGGTTATATATAAGCCTAAAAATGTAAACAAATGAAACGATCATTCCTTAGTGGAATATGCCTAATTAACATGTGAGACTTTTATCTCATAAAAAGTGGCGGCTCACATGTGATTTTAGGTCCATTTTAATTTCCGATATTTGTCCCACAAATGCTTATAAGACTTATATTTAATTATCTTATATAATTACATATAAATTTAATTTAATTCACTTATTTAAAACTTAAATAATACTAATTAAATATTAATGTACACTTAACTTTTAAGTGAAATTTTATCATTTTATCAATATAATATGTGTCTTATAATAAATAATTAGCTAATTTTACAACCTCTTGTAAATATTATTAACTAATTACATCCGCCACAAAATATACACATAACGTAATAATTTATTTAATTAACTATTAATTACTAAATTTCGTCTATTTATTAAGCAATTATCATATAGTTGAATAATAAAATCCTTTGGCCCAAGTTCATAATCGTCATCAATAAATAAATTCACTTGATTAATTATAAGTCAATATTATACAAGAAATTAATTAAATTGTATCCTTAAACAAACAATTAATTATTCCATTTGAGCATTATCCTATAGGTGTGACCGAAAGGGATCATTTGAACACCGCCGTTACAAGACAGTTACGTCCAATCCCTAGTCGACTGACCGTTACTGATATACATTGATCAACTGACTAGTATATAATAAATATATCCCGAATATATATCTTTTATGAGATTTATTAAGTAGACGTACTATTGTGGAGGACACCTACTCCAACACTTTCAAGGGGCCCAGTTTTGACGATTAAGATGGTTAGACCTGCAACCTTGCGACAAATATCATCGTAGGCGCGGACTCCTTGGTCGGCTGAGACAAGTCCAGCTTCATTGATCCCTAGCTTGCGAGCAGCTTTAAGAGGAATGACGTTTACTGCAGATCTGTCATCCACCAAGACCCTGGGCACGTTCTTCTTCAGGCATTGCATGGTGATGTACAGGGCTAGTTTGTGATTGGCTCCAATGGGAGGGATATCCTCGCCGGAGAAGATAATTGGGTTGTCTAGACTGGGGACATCCCTAGTCATGTGGGCTACCACTTCTTCGGGCAAGGAGGTGGAAGGCACTGTCAATTTTCCTAAGGCTTGAAGCAAAGCCTGTCGGTTTTTAAAGGATTGGCGATTAGCTGCCAGATGGATATTTTGGCTTTGGCCTTCTGAAGCTGCTTGAGTATTAAATTCTCAGGAACTCTGGGTTGGCTGTCAATGTTTGGGACAATTTGGTCGTTGATTACTAATGGAGTTCTTGTTTTACGATTTGGGTTTTGGTAGGGGTGTCCCGACCGGGTAAGGTGATCAATTTCTTTGACCTGCTTTCCCTTTCCCTGAACGATGTAGAAGTCGTTTATATCATCTCTCCAAATGTCGTTGATTTCATGGTCGCGAATGTACTTTGGGGGAATGTTCCTTGGAGGGTAGTTTCTGTGTGGAAAGTTTTTGTGAAGGTGATTTTTGTGAGGGTGATTTTTGTGAAGGTGATTATTGTGAAGGTGATCATTTTGAAGGTGATTATTGTGGTTCTTGTTGGAGGGGTGTGCGCTAGAATGGTGGCGGAGGCGGTCCATTTTGAAATTGGGTGTTTTGGGTATGTGGGGGACCCTCCCTTGGACGCGGCATAGGTGTTGATGGGCAAAAGATTTGTCGGTAATAAGCATGTTCAAGCCGGGTAATCATCTCTGAGAGACTAACAGTGGTTCTCTCGATTTGTTGGAACATAGCAAGCACGGACGTGACGCTAAAGATGAACATCTCGTCTAGAAGGTCACCCCCTTGGGCTTTGACTTCATTTTCAACTGGTAAGATGAGGTGCGAACAATCCAGAGTTGCCTCATCATTCAAAATGGCGTGAATTCCCAATGGGTTGGTTTTGTTGTTTGGCTTTGAGGGTGGAGGTAGGGGTAGTTCTCCCTTCTCAATCATATCTTGGATAGCGTGCTTTAGCTTCAAGCAAGTTTTGGTATTATGGACTTTGTCTTGGTGATATTGGCAATAGGCGTTTGGGTTCCAGAAGCGAGTTTTATTTGCTTCAGCTAAGTCCGGAGTGCGCCCGATCGGTAACGATTTTCCTTGTTCCATGAGTCTCTTCTGGGCGCTAGCATATGTCGTCCCTAAATTAGTGAATGTCCTTTAGGGACGTTCGGCTTTCATTGTAGTTGGTTCGAGGAAGTTGACCTCCTCAATTTTGTTGGTTTGACCATAGGGACGAGATCCAGTCGACGTAGACCCTTGATAACCTCTACCCGTGGTTTTGGACAAGACGCCCTTGCGTAAGTCATCCTCAATACGAGTCCCAAGGATTTGTAGATCCTGGAAGGTCTTGATGCTTTGGTACCTTAAAAGGCAACGGGTACGCTTGAAAACCGTTTTTATTAATAATGAGAACAGTTATTTAACTAGTAATCGTTGTCAATTTAAAGCAATAACAACGGTTCAAAGATTAAAAAACGCTGTCATTAGTTTCAGTGTGTAAAAACAAAAACAAATTAACTCGTCCCATACCCAGCACACAAAATCAACAAACACAAACAGAAACTTAGAAACAACCTCACTCTCCCTCGCTGCCGACACTCTCTCACGTCGTCGCTCTGTCATCTCCGTCACCGTCGTCATCCTCTCTCCCTCACCGTCTTTGTCTCTTTATCAGGTATATATCTCTTCACTAGTTGTTTTTGTTTGTTTTTCATTTTTAATTAGGGTTTTCTCTATTAGTCTTTTGTTTAGGTTTGTTTGAAGTTGATGATGATTTGTTTGATGGGTATCATTCAATAGTTGTTTAAAATTTGTTGTTGTTGATGAGTTTTATGCTCGTAAATTGTTACATTTAGCTTACATCACGATTCTACAGTTTATAGTAGTTTGTCAATTTGATTGTTATTTAGCAAGTTCTTCTTTGCTTATTCAA
>VHZZ01003364.1:59785-71184 GCA_009801015.1 Silene noctiflora
TTAACTCGGAAAAACAAAACCGATTATGCATGCAATCAACCATGAAGCTCTGATACCACTGCTGGAAATCTAATTTTAACTCTAGATAGCCAATCATTACTGATAAATGATGATTAGTTGACTTTTATAGAAGAATCATTCCTTGCGTATTCTTATTTTGAGATTATAATAACGATATTTAAATCATCGTTGTGATCGCACTATTGTTGAGGACACTTACTTCAACAGTAATTACATTCCTGTAGTTTGTATTTAGTATCATTGTTGTTACATATATGTTTTGGAGGAATTTAGGATGAAAAATTGGTAGGAATCAACTTTTAGAAAGTGCAGGAAATGTCGTGCAACAAAGTGGAACCCGAGAAAATGGCAGACTGCCAAAATTATGGCAGACTGCCCTGGTAACGGCAGACTGCGGTTTTTCCTGACCATCCGTTGTAAAACGGCCATAACTCCCTCGTTTCTTATCCATTTTAGACTTATGACCTACCGTTAAAATCCTAAGAGGATAAGCTATCACCTAAAATTGGTTTCACCTCATTATATTGTCTATAACTCAAGTTATTATCGTTTAAAGTTGACCCTTGATTTATTCGAGTTCTAAACTTGTCTTTTGGCATTGGGGTTTATGTTTCTTGTTGAGTATGCTTCCTAATCTTGGTCCTAATTCTTATATCTGGTATTTTAGCATTTTTTTAATATTAAATAACCTAAACTAAGTCTTATTTACATGTTTAATGACGTTTTTTGGACGTTTTACCCTTGTTTACATTTTATCATATTTACATGGATTGTGTACATTTCATCATGAGCTATGAGTTGTTCCCATTATATATTCATGATTAAGCTATCATATGTTTCGGTGGTTAGAACCGTGCCCATAAGGTATTGATATCAACCTACCTCTGTGCTTGACTGCTACCTTAGATCTTCTGCCACACTCGTGAGGTAATGGCGAGTGGGGTACTCGATTCTTGTGTATATATATCGAGTCTTGGATGCGGATTTATGTGCCGCATGTCGAATCGGGAAGGAGTACCTTCCGAGAGTTTGAATCCAGGTGTTAGGCTAGGATGTACCTAGCTAGTCATCCTACCAAGGGTTGCATTAATGTCTAGGAGTATTAGAGTCCTTGTATGGCGTTGCGTAGCAGATGATCTTTCCTTTAGGATCGCGTGTTCTTTGTTTTTTGGTGTCTCGGACATGTTTTAAAGGTAACCTCTGAGTCGGACACTTGTATGGTCATGTCGGTCTTGGTTCTATCGGACACTAAAGATGAGATGCAAGTCTTTTTTTTTTTGATAAGGTAATAAAACTAGATGAGATGCAAGCCTTTAGTTGCGATATGATCGGCGGTATTGATGTTCCCATCTGTATTTATGGTGAGATGCAAGCTATAAGCTAAGTACGCATGCGACGTTAGTAGCCACCTCCCGTGCATGTTTGCTAAAATATTTCCAAAGTAATGGCTACGGTTTTCACTCACATGTACTATGTTGTTGGCCTCTTGATATCTATGTATTGTTACATCTATATTGGTTTACACTCGTGACTCCATTTGTAATGCTTTAGTCATATTATCATATATAAATGTTTTATATGCCTTTGATCTTTGCTGAATCTACATGCTTATCACATGCTATAGTTCATCATACGCTTATCAAAGTTCAATGCTTAGTACTTAAGTTGATAATGACTATAATGTATGCTTTACATGTTTAAAGTGTTTAATTATGTTCATTTCGATGTAATGTGGCTGGGAGAACCTTGAGTTACTCCCCACTGACTGTGTCGTTCATTTTTACATGAATGACAGGTTCGTGGATCTATTTTGGGTTGGAATACGTGTGGGCTAGCGAGCATTGTACCTTGGACATAGTTTATAGTTGCTAGACTTACCCACCGTACTTTGTTATATTCGTGGGATATCTTTTCCCCAAACACTCTTTGTAGTTGTACTTTATTATTTTTATTTCCGCTTGTTTGTATTTTGAACCCGCGCTTTATTTCAAACTCTCCTTATGTTTTAAAAGTTTTAAAAATCTCGTATTTTCCGCTGCGATTTATTTTGTTTATGTTACGTTTATAGCGGGGGTTCACACCAACATTTTTTAATACACACTACACATGCCAAATTACTCATACCATTTTTGCTTTTCATAGCACATCACATGGAAGGATATATCAAGTAAAAGATCTATCAATCATCACAACACATTTACAACCACATATCATTTCCAATTTTGTTCACCCATATTCAATGGGAGGATGTTACAATTTCAGTTTCCCGAGGGGGTGAATCGGAGTTGCAATTAAGAAACAATTAATATAAATAAGTTATTTAGTGATTACATACATGATAAATGAACAACAAGTGAACTGTACAAATACGACTCATCTAGTAACCATATCATCTATACGACTCGACTCCAAGTCTGAGGCTCGTCCCGTATCCCGCGTGACATCAAATCAACCTTTACTCAACCTGCTCCCTATATGATCGAAAATATCATATGGATCAACACAGGCCATCCCGGAAATAGGTGACAAAATACACATAACCCAAACACATCAGTTTCGATAATAAAACACAATGCAATATAAATGACTATGCAACATGACAATATATGAATGAGACATAGTTTCACCACACCACACCGGTATTGGGACACACCCAGACGTACCCAAAACCCAGTGACGGCATCGCAACACCTCCCACCAAAACAGCCGGACCGTAGCTCGTAAAAAGATACTTGGGGCACACCCGTGATACCGGGCCCGAGAGCGACTCGGATCCCCTACCAGATCACGTGACTCAACCTCATGTGTCCCTCCACAACTCAAGCCATTAATGTGCACATCCCTCTTGGAGTGGGAATCTCCAAGAGGCGACCTAAGCGTAAGACGGTCTCCCACCCGCCTTACATCTCCAATATCACAAGCAACACCACCACAACTCCACCAACAACCGCCAACAAGATCAATATACATATGAATGCAACCATGAATACAATATCGGATATAACTTCTTATGCAATATACTATCAACATACCATGAATGTAACCATGTGTCCAAGAATCCCGACTCTCAAGTCGTCACAACCAACATCATGTTTATAATGCATTTCCGACACTTACATGGAACTCATAATCATCGTCAATTACAATAGTGGAAGCAATAATACTCATAACATGGATGCTAAGTGATAAATGCAAGCATTACACATACACAATATCGAAACCGAGTAGGATTAACCTACCTTTTAGCGAATCTCCAATAGCTACTCGAATTCGACACAATCCCATCTCATGAAACCTTCTCATCCTATACAAGTCACATAATACTATCAAAGTACATCCTATACAATTATACAATACAAAACTCCTTATTATTACCCATTAATTACTCATATTACACATACTAATTACTAATTAATTACCCACAACAAAACACCCAAAACTTAGGGTCCCAAAACACTAGAAAAGGATAGATTTACTTACTTAGATGAAAGGAATGGTGAACAAGGTGGACAATCTCCTAACCAAGCTTGAATCCCATTAGGAAGGTGCTTAGGGTGGTTTTCGAGGGAAGGGAGAGGGTTTAGAGTAATAAAAAGAAAGGATGAGATGATTAGGGTTAGGTAGGATAAAGTTCACGAGATTATGTTTATCGGGTACTATACAGCTGCACTCGGTTGAGTGCTGAGTCCACTAGGACAAGTGCCCTTCACTCGGTCGAGCACCACTCACTCAGTCGAGTACTACCCGTACTCGGCCGAGTGTCAACCACACACGGTCCGCTGTAATTTCACTTGGTCTAATCTAGGTCTTACTTGGTCTAGTGTACGGCTATACTTTTCTTCCGACTAGTCCCTTATCAAGTCCGGTGATCCTCTCACGCATCCCGAAGTTCTTGTACGGGTCCAACAATAACCGAGTATTACAATCTTCCCCCCTTAAAAAATTAATTTTGTCCTCGAAGTTCGCCTATCTCCCTCTCCTCTCTAAGCTCGCTCGAGTCTCTTCCCATCTCGTTACTGTCTTTCAAGTCTTTCTCTTTCCCGAACACTTGCTTTCCTCGTGCTACTCACTTATGCTCTCATCTATCTCGTTTGACTCGCTCTCGAAATCTTCACCGGGTACACTCTCATACTTGTACACGTATCACACTTATTTCCACTTTAAAATCCCAAATTTTTACATCTATTTGAATAATTTCAGAAGAGATATCTTCTGGTGAGTGGATTCATGTACCATCTTCTTTCCAAAGAGCTAGGATCCTTTGTTTTTGATGTACGCGCTCTAGTGTTATGAAAAAGATATCTTGAAGGTAATTCTTCCAAAGCTTGAGCACGAAGTTTGGGTCGTTGTAACCAGTAATTATGTTGGTTTCAGATCGTGTGAAGGTGAGAATTCCGAAGGCTTACATAATTATTAGCATGAGTTAAATCTGATATATCGGTCCCAATAGATTCAAATTGTGAATGAATGTCAGATCAGTTAATATCATGGATGGTGCGATGCTTTATAACCCATTCCATTATTTAGTAGCACATAAGTGCTAATTTCCTTGATATTGTGAACATAAGAGAACCCATAATTTGAGTTTGCCACAAATTATCCACGATCTTCTCAATTTCTGGGTAATTCAAACACCAATTGTCAAAATGTCCTTTACTAAAAGTCTAAAACGTCCTTGTGGTGAAATATCTACACTACAACTGGAGTAATATTGTTACTCGATTCCCGCCAAAGAGAAAATAAGGGAAAGGGGAAATGGGAGGGGGAGAGAGAGAGAGAGATTCTAACGGAAAATTTGTTATAAGTAGAAGGGGTCGATGATCACTACTTCTGACATTACACTCCCAACAAATTCAACTCCACCTCTCTCAATTCCCAAATCCTAACTACCATCCTCATAACAGTATGAGTAATCCATCAAGCAGCGTCTTGACTGATGAGGAGCAGAAAAAACAACTCGATGAGAAGAAGAAGAAGGAAGAAGGAAGAAGAAGAAGCAGAAAAGAAGAAGAAGGAGGAGCAAGAAGAAGAGCTGAGGAAGAAGCACGTTTCTTAATCTTCAATCCGGTTCAGCTTTCAATCGACAATGGTTTTAACTCAGCCGGCTCTGCGCTCAGCTGCTTCCTCTGGTTCGGTGCCTTCTTTCTTATCTTTTCTGTCCTTTTTATGCTCTTCGTTAAATTCACAACTAACTTACACACTGTTGAGATCGGTTTCGGGCACTTGAAGGTGGTATTATCCAGCAACAACACTACCACAGTTTCAGTTTCTAGGAAGCTTCTATATCTAGCCTAGTTGAACTCGTTATGCTATTAATCATATGAATAATAGGCTGTAATCGTCGTTTTCTGGATGAATCAAATGAATGAATGAATTATTCCCTCTTTAATTTATCTTCATAATCGGCTTGTTTTAATCTGATTGCTCAATTATGAATTTATAATCATAATTACACTTCTATTTGTCCTATTTATTTACTGTATTATTGCGGAGTCGGTTTCGCTGGTGGTGTTCATTTCGACCAATTGCTAATTGTATGAGATGCCTAATAGGAATATTTATAATAGCTGAGCCTCAACCATCACCTTAAGGTTTTGGTTGAGACGGTTTATCTATCATGGTATCAGAACCAGTGTGACCGAAGGTCACGGGTTCGAACCAGTGTGACCGAAGGTCACGGGTTCGAATCCTGGCAACCCCAAAACACCTCAAAAACCCATGAAGTGGAACCTTAGCACATTCATCTATCAATGCCTAGTTGGTGACCTTCCTTCAAGGTTGCTAAATGATTGAGACGGGGCTAGAGAGCATAATTTGGGGTCAAAACCTTATTAAGGTGCTGTATAGTTAGATGTTTCTGTTGGGACTTGAGGCCTTGATGCAGCACATTGTATTTAAACTGTGGATGCTGCATTCACTTAGGCTTCAATGCGTAATAGCCTGTATGTGAGGGTGTAAATTACCTCATTATAATGACATAAGGGGAATTTTACGGAAGAAGAGTAATTATGTTCAAGTTATCTCGGAATGTTGGCATCGATTTGTCTACATTCTATAGTGTAGGATTCTGCTTTGTCGTTGGATCATCAAAATGTAGGAACGGTAACATTCAGATTCCGAATGATTACAAGATGCATTATAGGGCCTGCACTCGTTTGTTAAAGTGGCGAATTCTAAGCACAGCTATGCCGAATTCTTCCGCTGCCATCCTAAGCAACAGATTGGATGATTAGTATGCTAGCTACATGGTAGAAAGATGGTCTTTGATTTATTTCTTCTTGTGACTTTTTGGAAGATCAAAGTAACAGATTGGATGATTCATAGTCAATTCTGGATATAATAGTTATGAATCAACTGAAAATGCCCTATATTTTCTAAATCATTAAATGGGTATGACTGTATGACAGCAAAATAAGGTTGCATTACCCAGTCAAAAGCGGGCGCCTTTGTGACATTTCTTGTTGAATGCATGATATGCATCACTTCATTTTTTTACATTTTATTGAAGAATATAATTCATGTTTTATAAAAGTTCTTGCATTTGATTAATTTCCTAGATAGGCGAATAATACTCCATAAAGAGCTACCAAAACAATTTTTTCCGATGAACTCACTAGAAATTTCATTAATTCGAACCTCAAGGCAAAACTACATCTGTTCTCTACAAAAGATTTTCAATTACAATCATATTATAAAAGAGTTCAGATGTTACAATGGCACCCGGAAGATGTGTTACAGTGTTAGTCATTTCAAACTTCATATGATATTGACAACATCAACAACGAAGTACTCCTTTAGAGTGGCTGGTAGTTTAATTTGACTATTAGAAAGAGGAAAAACCAACATTTGGTTGATACGTGATAGGGACAAAAGATTTTATTTTTTAGTTTGATGGTTGTTTATGGTACAGAATCATGTTTATTAATCATAGATTAGATAGATGGTTCACTAAATTGTCTGCGATCTTGCTATTGCGAAATACTTCCTCAATTCAACTTTTATCACCCAATTTCAATATAATACTCCTCACATATATTGAGGAAATGGGATGATAATTTCTAAATGGAGGAAGTAGCAATTAATCTATACAACACACGGCCCTATTATGAAAAGGGTTATTTTTGTTCAACGCAAGGGTAGGACTAAGTACTTCTAAGCACCACCTTATCTCACCATGAACGGGAGCCTCTTAGAGTCCTCGGGTAACAGTGTCGTTAGTTCAGTTTTGGGTGGAGTAGCGTAATTACATAAATGCTATGAGTTACTTATCATTCAGTAACCATTCTGTTGCAGACAATGGTCCTCTTATCTACTACCCATCGACTAATATGGATGATAACTTTATCTTAACAGTGACCTATTTGTTTAGTGAACTACTGCGGATTTTATGTTTTATTAATGGTCATCTTAATTCTTGTAAAAAACATTATATATTATTAGCGGTAATTCTATTACTTGAAGTAAACATTTTACTTGTAGATAGTCTATCAGACAAAAGAAACGTTGGACAAATTCAATTCCAGTTCAACATACTCCAAGTCTCGAACCTGAGTAATCTTAAGTACTCCTACTTTTCCAGAATATTGGTTGAAAGGCCAAAATTCTCGTAGTCCCATTCATTGCTATAACTCAGTTAAATCTATTTGAATGCCTCATATTTTAGAGGTTTATCTCAGTTTGATGTTTTCATTCTTACGCTGTCCCTGATGCGAAATGACTGCCACTGAAATGAACTAGATAGGTGACCCTGGAACCAGACCTATGGCTCGAAAGATCGGGATTGCAAGCAAGACCTTTTGCTTGACAATCATGCTCAAAAACAAGGAATCGCGTCCTAATTGTTGAAGGCGAATTATCGCAATAATTCTGAAAGTTTTCAAGACTTTTTTTTTTGAACAATGGATGGATGCTATCTTTATTCCAAGCATGACTTATATAGCCAAATAACAGTCATCAGAGTACAAATGAAAGRCCTCTATTAAGAGTGCCCAATTAAAGAGAAATAAAGCAATAAACAACAATTAAAACAATGAGTAAATGAGAGCAATGCATTCCTCCAACTCTTCAGATTACTTTATTGTGAGCAAGTGAGCAAGCTAACGAACTGGACCCTCGAGTGCAATTGATCAGTCCCGACCATTACTCCTACAACACACAGCAGTGCACCAACCTTCAGCCTCCTTGCGAGTATGCACCATCAACAACCGTATCATCCCTTCCCCCATTAAATGGAATTGACCTCAATTCTGCCAAGCCATCATCATCTAAATAAGGGGTAAGGTCCCCAACGTTAAACGTAGCGTGAACCCCATAGTCGCCAGGAAGTTCGACTTTGTAAGCATTATCATTCACCCGTGCCACCACCCGATAAGGCCCCTCTGCGTGAGGCATCAATTTATTCTTGCGTTTATTCGGAAAACGGTCCTTCCTTAAGTGGACCCACACGAGGTCTCCTTGGACAAAAAACCGTGGCTTATGATTTTTATTCGACTTCCGTTGATAGGCACCATTGATCTCAACTATGCGATCACGAACTTGTTGATGCAGCTTCAACATGGCCTTAAGCTTGGATTCAGCATCTTTATGGACTAATTCACCACTTGGCAATGGAATCCGGTCGAGAGGTGCATAAGGGTTTAGTTCGTAGACTACTTCAAAGGGTGACCGACCCGTAGCATAAGTAGGAGACCTGTTGTAAGCAAACTCGGCATGAGCAAGCTTAGTATCCCAATCCTTCTGTGTCTTACCCACTAACCCAAGCAACAAGGCACCCAAAGTCCGATTCGTTACGTCGGTTTGACCATCCGTTTGTGGATGGTTCAAAGTACTAAACAAGAGCTTCGTACCCACCTTCCTCCACAAAGTATTCCAGAAATAACTTAAGAACTTTGAGTAACGGTCGGAGACGATTGTTTTGGGAATTCCGTGTAATCGTACCACCTCCCTGTAATACAACTCTGCAACATTACAAGCATTGTCGGTCTTGTGACAAGCAACGAAGTGCGCCATTTTCGAGAACCTATCTACTACCACCACAATATCATCCTTGCCCCTTTGAGTACGAGGTAAGGCGACAACAAATAAAGTCCATAGAAACGTCCTCCCAAGGCCTCATGGGAACCGGCAGTGGAGTATATAAACCCGGCCTAAACGCACTCTTAGCCACCTTGCAGGTCACGCACTTGGTTACAATGTTAGTCACATCTCCTAACATCTTGGGCCAAAAGAAATGTTCCTTTAGCACCTCCATATTCTTAGCTATACCGAAATGACCAGCCAAACCACCCCTATGTGCTTCACGAACCAATAATTCCCGAATTGGATGCTTCGGAACACAAAGACAATTACCTTTGAAAAGAAACCCGTCATGTATTAAGAACTCGCCATTTGTACCAGCCGAGTATTTGCTAAATAACTCCCCAAAATCCACATCATTCGAATAACAAACCTTCAATACTTCGAACCCAAATAAACGAGCATCCAGCGTGACCAACAACGTGTACCTGCGAGACAAAGCATCGGCTACCACATTGCTTTTTCCATCCTTGTACTTCGAGGAGAAGTGAAAGGATTGTAAAAATTCTACCCATTTAGCATGACGCGGACTCAATTTTTGCTGCCCATTTATACATTTAAGAGACTCGTGATCCGAATGCAAAATAAAATGATTGGGACGTAAGTAATGACTCCAATGACTAAGAGCCCTAACTATGGCATAAAACTCTTTATCGTAAGTACAATAATTCAACCTAGCCCCTCCCAATTTTTCTGAAAAATATGCAATGGGTCGTTTCCCTTGTAACAACACATCCCCGACACTCAAACCACTTGCATCACACTCCACTTCAAAGGGTTGAGCGAAATCAGGCAAGGCCAAAATTGGGGCAGTACAAAGCCGAACCTTGATTTCTTCGAATGCCCTTTGAGCATTTTCTGTCCACACAAATAAGCCTTTCTTCAAACAATTAGTAATAGGACCCATGATTGTGCTAAAATTGCGTATGAACCGCCTATAAAAGGAAGCAAAGCCGTGGAAAGAATGTACCTCACTCACGTTTGAAGGAACATGCCAAGTTCTAATAGCCTCAACCTTGGCTAGGTCTATGGATACACCCTCACTTGACACAACGTAACCCAAGAATACCACTTTATCAACAAAAAAAGAACATGTTTCCAGCTTTCCAAAAAGTTTCTGAGTTCTAAGAGCTTCGAACACGCGCCTCAAATGTAGTAGATGGTCTTCTTCATTTTTGCTATACACGAGTATGTCGCCGAGGTAAACAACAACGAACCTACCCAAAAATTATTTCAACACCTCATTCACAAGGCGCATAAACGTGCTTGCTGCATTCGTGAGGCCGAACGACATAAAGGTCCATTCATAAAGCCCGTGCTTCGTTTTAAACGCGGTTTTCCACTCGTCACCTTCGCGCATACGAATTTGGTGGTAACCACTCCGTAAGTCAATCTTTGAAAACACCCTTGAACCGTGTAGCTCATCAAGCATATCGTCAAGCCTAGGAATGGGAAATTGGTATTTAATTGTGATGTTATTGACAACCCTTGAATCGACACACATACGGCAAGTCCCATCCTTTTTGGGTACGAGCAAAACGGGCACGGGACACGGACTCAAACTCTCTTGAACAAACCCTTGTTTCACTAGTTCATCAATCTGTTTTTGGAGTTCCTTTGTCTCTTGCGGATTACACCTATAAGCAGCCTTATTAGGCAACGGAGCCCCAAGGATGAGATCGATTTGATGCTCAATTCCCTGAATAGGCGGCAACCCTGGTGGTAATTCGCTAGGGAAAACATCTCTGAACTCGCGCAATAAACCATCGACTAGGCTACCTGTTAAACAATCTTGGACACTGATTCTTCTCTGGCCACAAGCAAATAAATCTGTTCCCCCTTATTAGTAATACACTCAACTTCTCGTTCCTTGATCAACAAGGTAATTTTTTTCTTTTTGATGCACATGGCTCGAATTTATTGAGGAGACATGGATTTTAAAACAATTTTTTTACCCTTATCTTTCAATTCATATTCATTACTCCGCCCTCGATGCACCACATCTCGGTAAAACTGCTAGGGACGTCCCAACAAGATGTGACAAGTGTCCATGGGAATTACGTCGCACAAAACCTCATCACAATACGATCCCATTGTCAAGCCCACACGTACCTGTTGAGACACCTTTATTTTGTTGCCGTAATCGAGCCAATGCAACGAATAAGTCCTCGGATAAGCCGTGGTGGCCAATGTAATACTACGGTTTTATGTGCTTATAGTTACTCCATCGAGCAGGACTTACTCTGTCGAGTAAGTCATGTCAGTGTTTGAATCAGGCTCTGCCTGATGGGTACTCGATCGAG
>VHZZ01003366.1:18942-29146 GCA_009801015.1 Silene noctiflora
ACAGCTATGTGTACAATACAATTTGTAAATCAAAATGCATATAATGATAAAATGTTAGTAATGTATGAGATCAGATCAAATGGAGGGTTTTCACCGAGTTTGCGTTGGTACAGTTTCGAATGCCAGATGCTGGTTGTGAATCAGCTTTTAAGTTGCAAAGGATGTTCGAGATTAGGGACCATGGTCTGGTCAATTACGTTGGTACATAATACGAAGGTTACTCAATACGTTACCTAGGAATGGAAATTGCCCAAACTTTTTAATACAAAACAAACTCGAGATATAACGATGTACTACAACGTTTATTTAATTAGACTAAAGCGCTAAGCCACGAGTGTTCCAGAGCACTGAAATTAACAGAACTGACGGTTACAGCTGTCCTCAGAAGAAGACGATCATTCCCACTCCCGACGCCTTTCCTCACGGAGCGTTTCTTCAGTTCTAGCTTCAACATAATCATAGTAAACATCTAAAATAGAAAGCCTATCAGTTTCGCCGTCCTGCGGTATAATGTACCAACCACAACCACCGCATAAATCCACGACTACTCTCCATACGAGAACAGCTTGAATTTTTTCGAAGAAAGACATGACCTCACCCTCAAGATTCTTCAGTAACTCTTTCCTCTCATTCAGAACATCTGAAAAAGTTGAACCACAATTTATAAGCACAAAAGCATCAACGCAATACCCCAAAAAAAAGGGATCGAACTTACCATCAGAAACAATTTCGCTAACAACGGGTGGGGGAATTTGAGATGTATCCCCGGAAAATAGATGCCACAAACCCCATAAACTACCATAGGCCAGATTCAGTATAGCATCTGGGCACATGATTATACTTAGCCTCTTGAATAGATGCCACAAACCCCATAAACTATCTTGCTTTGAACATGCCTAATTATGACAGCGTTGTCTTCCATTTTACATTAATAAACAAGACTAAATGCCAAGGAAACTAACAGGCATGTTGTGTGAGGTTTACATCTACCTTTCCAAGCGTATTTAGAGCAACAAATCAACTGTATCTAGAGATACTACAGACAACAAACTATAACCAATGTTAGATGGCATAGTCAATAAGAAATAATACAACTTTAGTAGCTCCAACGGTCTAATAATAGAAAACAGAAATAAAGTAACATTACGAATTGCACATTTACAACTACAACAGCGTTAGAAGGGACAATAGTACTTACACACACTATTCTAAACACTGCAGTTGTTGCCATCCTACAAGATGACATCAGCAATATGGGTATCCAATCTACTGCTTTCACATGTGGGATTGCTTGTTTACCCTGCCAAAGGCAGGCAGTCAATCTAACAACTGCCACTACTTCAATTAACCAACATTTATGGAAAATGAAAACCATTTTGCATTATGTGCAAGATCCCTCAAAAATTAACATTGCCAAATAGACATGGCCGAGCATGAACAGCTGAATCTCGTTTCAAATCCAGAGGTATGCTTTTCCATTACATAAGCATTCAAAAATGTTTTACCCATCATATCGTATTCCTATTGAGGGGAGTATTAGGATGAGGATTATCATGGTTTTGAGTTTCCCTTCTTTCGCAACCAGGAATAATAAAGTCTTCGTTATCTTTGTTGTCATATAATACGGAGAAACAATGAAGAAAGCTGTGCTGCATGTGATTATTAGTGCTCCGCTGTCCACTTCTGATCCAAGCTTGTTTATGTGAATAATATACTCAATAAATAATCTAATGTGACCCATTTTTTATACAGGTATAGAGACAACAACCTACAAAAATCAATATTCCCTTTAAGCCAATGTTGACGAAAATAGCAAGATCCCTGAATTTCCACGAGCCCCTATACAAAGTGCTGGATGCGGCCAAGAACGAAACATGTGTGAAGTTAAAAGATAAATTCAGCAACAATGAAGTAACATACTACGCAGAAACTGCTGACACTATCGAACATTCCTAAGAAAATGCGGCCTTAAGCGTTATACATGACTCAATCGAGCACTTCGGAGTAATAGTTGAAGATTTCACATATGAGCAAATGAAAATTGCTGAACGTTGCAACCGACTATACAGACTTAAACGTATAGAGTTAGAACAATTGGTGGAGGGAACTACTTTAACTGAACTGGAAGAAACGATACCTGACAGCCCAAATGGTTCGGTACACATCTTCCAAGACTATATGGCAATACTAAGAGAAATCTACAAAACAATTCAAATCATTTCAACACCCATGCATACTATCGAACATTACCCAGGTAGTTACACATCTTGGATTACGATACAGTCACCGCAGATGCAAATTCCAGCAGAAGTACTCATTGGTGCTCGATGTACAACAGTTGAACTTGCTAAAGACTACCTAGCCAAGCAGGTAATTAAATACCTAATACCTACCTACAATCTTCAAATCATCGACGCGAACTACGGATCACCCGATGCAGCGTTTTCTGAAATCAAATTTGGCCTGGAGAGGGGAAACTACCTCACAGTGGAGGCAATGGTGTTTGGACTTCAAGAGCAAAAAGAATTTGGCGCAAATTTGATTGAGAAAAACAGCGTAGCTATAAACGGCAAGCTCGAACATCCAAAGGCAGTAGGAATACAACCAAGGCATTTGCAGCAAAGGTTCAGCAGTGGCACCAACTCACCAGTTGCGGCTACAACATCATAAAACACCTAAAAGCCACCGCACACAATCGTACTACTACGGGACAGATTAGAACATCTATTCTAAGCGTTTAAATTTAATAGCTTCTGTTAACAATAGCTTCCCCAAATTTGCAAACGGGGTTGTACAGAGTGTTCAGTAGTTATCTATGAGATCTTGTTAAACAAAGCATTACCTACATGTTTATTTCAATGGTCCAGATCGAAAAAACACATTAATTTCAATAGAGCCAAAAAAAAAATAACAGAACAAATATGTGGATGGCATCCAACAAACGGCCGAGCTATAATAACCATCATAAAAGAAGAATTAAAAAATACAAACTCAAAGGTATTGGAAAACAAGTACATTGCGTAACTAAATTGTGCAAACTTAAAGGACAAAAAACCATACATGTTGAAACCACAAATACCTACCACCTACTTTTGGTAATAAAAATATATAAACCAAATCACAGTAATACTCAACTAACTAAGCTACCACAAAAAGAGGAACAATTTGCACTTCACAAGAACAACTTATCCTGAAGGCAAGCTCCCAGGAGATCGACAATGTTCCAGGTATGGATTTCATAACATTCCTATTTACATTTAATTACAGAAAAATTAGTGCATCAAATTCATAGAAACATTTATGAATAATAAAGATTCCTTTTCATCTGCTAATGGCCTGTGACTTATAAGCCACGCCAACTACATAACAAGCACGCCAGAAATTACACCTGTGCGCGGGCAAAAGGCCTGCTGTCAACTGCACGATAATGGATGCCATACTAATCAACACAAATATGTAAGAGTACCTTTAATTAAAGAGTTAATCAAACAACTAAAAGAGGAGCTCTTTAAATACACAAGAGCCAGAACATATAACATATGATTAAATTGAAGAATGTATCAAAATTAGTTAATAATCTGATAAAAATCCATGGATTCCCGTCAAAGTTGAAACTTTTTGAACAAATGGAGGTTCGGTCCGGGTCGTCCAATACACATGGCCTAATTATGACATGAAAACATACAATAACATAAAACAAAAACATAAATAAAAGGTGGTTGGTTTACAAATACTCTAAATAGTAAATATATAATTGACAAAAAAAACTCTTAATTAAATGATGAATATATTACCACAGATGACTCATGACGGTGCTACATTCCTAGTACTCACAATCTGGGAAATATTAAATTAAACTTGATCTAAAGCAAGCTAAGCCACTTAATCACTTCTAAAACTCCTTGCTTTGATGAGAGGCTATCACAAATTTGATTCCTACCGGCATCAAATTCTGCATACATTGTGCACGAGTGACCGCTTTTTCAATATCCCATTTTCCACACTGACCAAGTGGCGATATAGGGCGAGGATCAACGACTAGCATCCCTAAGCCCGAAAACCTAGCAGACAACCAAAGAGCTAATTCAACATCTTTTGTATACCCACGAAAGCCACGAAGTTCTATCACCTTTAGTTGCTTATGTCGACAAAAGGAACTTCTTTGTACCGGCTTTAAAATGTCTTTATCTTCATTTTTCAGTATGCTATAAGTCTGCATCCACAGAAAATATATCAGATAATAAAAGAGAAAGAGGTTGAGCATCAACCCATAAACCTCTTCGAGAATAAATTGTCTCGAAACAAACTTGCCAAAGCTACCTTCGGCAATAACAAAAGAGAACAATATACAATGTCTTTAAATGAGCTCAAAGGATCACTTACTCCCATGTTGAAAAGCGACTATGTCTTTATTTATGATCTCATTCATTCTTTATTTCGAGATATAATCTAGTAATCCACACATTTCTAAATCGGTTCATTTGTTGGATACAACTCCGCATAACTTCATATGAGCTCAAAGGATCACTTACTCCCAAGTCCTCAGTTGGCCATTCCATATTGTTATCTGTGATAAGCCTTGTTTGTTTACCATTAACTCTACTCCCTCCATCCCATATATTTGTATCAGAAGACAACTCATACTATTAGGTTATTAAGGAAGTGGCGGAAAAATGTCTTGGCTGGTTTACCCTTGAATTAGGATGTAGGATTGTTAGCCTGTCTTGTTCTTGCCTAGAAAGTGTAAAAGTGAGTCAAACTCACCTTTTTTCACTTCTCTTAAATATGAAATTTTATCTGAATAGTCAATTTGGGGAGAAGTGTATATTTGTGAAAATTTGTTGATGATTTGCTTTTCTTGAATTCCTTTTTATGCTTAGAACTGATCGATAGAACAATTTCAGATTCCAACTAATAGGAGACTGATTATTTTGTATCCAATGACTGTTGGACAGATATAGAGAGATTTTTCAGCAAAGATTTCAAACAGTCAAGCCAACAGTTACAAAAAGCCAACACAGAAAAACAGTGCAAACATGTTACACACGACAAGGGAATAACAAGCAAGCTTTTAGAGCCAGGAGGAATATTTGATATCTCAAAATTAACATGCTATAATGTGGAGGACAAAAAAAACAGCAGGTGCACCCTCACATTCTGTTTCCGGATCCCAAGAAAAAGAAAGAAAAACAGGTGTACCTTCAGGACAAATCTCTGCAGCAATGGAGATGCATTGAGTAGCTGAGTGCACAAGCCCATAAAACATTCTATGATGTTCCTTGACCAACTTAGTTTCAAGTATTTGAGTTTTTTAAACTTGGGGAGTTCTGGGAAGCAACCAACCATCTGGGAATAAAGTCAAAAATTAAAAATAAGAATATATAACCAAAGAAGAGATAAAAAAGACCATATAAGCAAAAAGGGGGCAGGAAGAGGAACACACTAACCCAGTGCCAGTCCTGTAAATCCAGTTTAAGAGACTCCAACCGAGAGAAGTAACTTGAGAATTTGTGAATGTTTTTTATCAAGAAGTCCTCATTTATACTGGCTTCGACGAGTCGGGGAATTTTCTTGAAAAACTTCTTTACCGTGGGACCATGATAAGCAAAGGACACAATATTGACAGCATGTACTTCAAGGCTGTGCAAAGAGAAGCAATGCTTTATCTTTAGGCGCCTTAGAAATGGTGACGGGCCAGCAATTTTAAGCCTTACTAAAGACGATACTGAATCGAGATGCAAAACTTGAAGCAGAGGGAAATTCAAAAGAATAAACTCGAGAACTGTTTCAGTCATGTCTACGTTTTTCAGATGAAGACAAGTCAACGAACCAAGAGGGCAGTTGGTGAAAACATGAGTTGTAACGGAAAATTTCGCATAAGGTGAACTTCCAATGCATCTGAAATCCAATAAAAGCCGTTTGACTCTCCTTTGTAACGCAAACTTGATCCATTTATTTATCACATTTGAACTTTCATCAGAAATACCAAAACAAACTTTAAAAACATCTAGAGTAGAACCTTTATGCACATTCAACACCTGATTTACCCAATCTATAAGCTTGAACCTAGATAGGTCAAGTATGTTCTGCTCAGTATGTTTGGGAATAGATTCAACAAAGTCCAATACACCGGTAGTATGTGTCCAAAGATATCTCCAACTACGAGATATAACACTAGTTCTTGCCGCTTCCTTCAGGTTCAGATGAGATACTATTGAGATAAGAAGATCATCTGGCAGTGCCTCAATCCGATTTTCCAACTTGCCTTCCAGCCAGCGACACTGACACATTTTAAACATCATATTTGCAGCAGTTATAGTTGGCTCAAATCTTTTGTTCAAAAGCAATTTCAATAGGTGGTATAATAACAACCTCATTATCCTCAGAACAACAAGCATATAAGTGGACATTCTCCAGAGTTCAGAGATGGCAGCTAAGACAATCAAGTACTTGACACAGAAACAGAATAAACTATGCCTGAAAGAAATTTCAACTTGCCTACCATGGATACAACAACATCAACATTATCTCAGTCTCTAAGGGGTTCTGCAAACTGAAGAGTAATGAGGTCGGATGTATGCAATCTTACCCTTGTATTAGCAAATACATATAGAGTACATAAACTGTTTCTAGATTACCCAAAATTAAAATTTCATTGAGAGTCAGTAAATTACAGTTACTTTACTATAGAACGAAAAGTACAGTCAGTTTAGTGAAACTTTGGCAATTTTATGATAAAAGGCTTTCTGTTAATGGAGTGAGGGTAGGAATAGAAGTTTTAGTTTTTTTTGGAGAACATGAGACGCTCCTGAAGGGAGCCTTGGCGCACCGGTTAAGGTGTTGCTTTGTGACCGTGAGGTCATGGGTTCAAGTCCTTGGAGCGGCCTCTTGCCAAAATGGCAAGGGAAGGCTTTCCCCAATTACACCCTTGTGGTGAGACCCTTCCCCGGACCCTCGCCTAGCGGGGACGCAATCGTGAATTTAAGCGTATGTCGTCAAACTTGAAGGTAGAAGTTTCACTTGAATAAAGCCTGTTTTGTCAATTATTCAGCAGTTAATTTGGCGAGTGGTGCCTAATTCCAGGATTCCAAAGCAGAGCAATATGGGATTTGAACTAATTTTTTAACTGATTTTTTTTTTCCAACGAATTAGCACCATTGTGGTAAACAGGTAAAGATCTATTTTATAACAAGGAACTCATGAGCATCAAGTTTCACCCTATCTCTTCATTTAAGAATGAACTCTAGCAAAGCAGACAAACTTCACGATACACCATTGCAAAGATAGACATCTGACATCTGACGGGACCTGTAGATTAGAAAGACTATTCTTAAAAGTTAAAAGATAATCTTCTCTACCTTGAATAGTTTCAAGACGGTTTCCCTGATAAAAAAATTGCACCTTTTATTCAAAGAAACAAAATCTAACACATAGACGCATAACTGCATATGTTACTTGAGCAGGCACAAAGAAAGATTTGAGGAAAACGAATTCTCAAATGGCGTGAGAAGAAGCTGGGCACATGGTTGTCATACCTTATTTAAAGGTCTTAAATCCGAATCCATGGTTGTTCGAAATTTATAACTTGATGCAATAATGGGAGTCATATATTAGTCACATAAATACAGCCTGCAAAATACACACCAAAGAAGAACTAGAATTAGGATGATTTGTTAGACACCAAAGATAAATGCTCACATCCATTATCTTCATTCTTACCAATCACATCGCAATATCAGGGACAAAATTCATGATCATGATCATTCCCTTGAATAGTTGAATCCTTGATTTACTACCTCTTACCTATCGAATTGCATAAGCCTACTCTACCAGTGACTACAAGTACTCAAAAATGGAACAAGAACATTTATTGGAGTGGCAAATCCTTGTTAGATTGCCTTGTGCATATGCGCAAGGGAATAAAATGATCCACCAAATAGTCATTCCATCCAAAACCTACTCTACTAGTGACTACTACATAACATTACACAACCCGCAAACGAATATAATGATCAACCAAGTAGTCCTACGTCCATCAAAAACCGACTCTACTAGTGACTACTTGGTTACCTAACAAAACCCGCAAAAGAACACAGGCAAAAGACTCTTTCAACTAAATTCCACATACAATTTTCCCATCTGAGCTAAGTCCATTCCTTGACTTTTAAATTAAAAATCTAAAAAACTGTAATCCATCGTGTTAATCAATGATTAAAGTATCCCACTTTTCAATTACTCCAATTCTGCTATGAAAATCAACTACAGAGTATTACACGATTCAATCAAGCTTTTTAAATCGTAGCAACAAAGAAGTAGTAATAAATTATCAGGAATAAAAAGAGAGCAAGAAATTCGAGAATTACCGGACAATATTATCTGCTTGGAGAATGCTACAATGTGAATGAAATTCAGATCTCCAATGAAAAGGGTATGAACTCCTAAGAAGAGTTGTATACTCCGTAGAATTTATTCATTCGGAGATACATATATAGAGATAAAAGTTTAGTGGGAAAGGTAAAATTCGTTTATGGAAAAAAAGTAATTACCTTATATTAGTAAGTGTCCGCCGTCGAGAAAAAGGAACATACATCGGAGTACTACCTCATACTTTATTTGTTTTTAAGCATATATGTATTTTTTCCGAGCTTATTACCTCACATTTTATTTGCTTTTGAGCATATGTGATTTTTTTTTGAGATTATGAAAGTTTATATGTTATTTTTTTTTTTTTTTTTTTTTGTCAAAACTCAAGTTTAACTAAGTTAATATGTAATGTTTTTGAGTTTTATTGTAATTTTTTGAGCTAATTGTTTAAATAAATGAACACAAAAACTTTATAGTAAAACTCATAATTTTTAAAACAAAACTCAAAAACTTTATTATAATGCTCAAAAACTATAAAATTGGTGGTAATACATCGGATGTATAATCCACTTCTCTATTTACCTATTTAACTTATATTTTCTATAAAATAAAAGTACCTTACACTTGAATAACTTATACATTTAATTATTAAATGACAAGATGAAATTGAGTGTGACGGATCAAATTGCTTATCAAATACATTCCTAAAATAGAAATGACAATAATTGACTGAAACATCCCAAGATAGAACATGACAACAAATGATCGGGACGAATGGTGTATATTATTTGGTTATTTAATGGTATTAGATTTATATATTTAGATAAATATTAAATACCAAATTAGAATGCCAATTAAAAGCGTTCATTATTATAGTTTAATTACAGTACAAATCGAAAGAATTTTGGAATATATTATATTTGTTTACCTCTTTATAGTTTTCAAAATCTAATCTACTTATATTATATTTGTTTATTGATGGGGCACGAATTTACGGCCAAATCCCTTAACGAAGCCCAGTCACGGGATCGCTTCATGATCCAGCAGGCCCAGGCCTAGGATCCGAATGTCTATGCTCAGACGAATGTCGACTATGTCCCAAAGGGGTCACAAAGGTCGACCCAACACTCACTAATTGACCGACTGATCGGCTCTTAGTCGACCGGATGAAGGTCCTGAGGAGGAAAAGTTGCCAGCTCGGCAATGCACCTCTACGACATGACGACAGCCGAGGAGAGGCTTGCGTGGGAACTGTCACGTAAGCACCTCGAGATCCTCATCATTTTCTCTATAAATAGGGATTACTATACATCAAACAAACAACAGAATCTTAGGTTCAAAACCTAATCTCTCTCCCTAACAAACTTCCTTTCACTACTAAAGCCGGCCAAAAGTAACACTTAAGAGGAACCAGGCTTATCCAAAGCAACCTAAAGAGGAATTTGGAATTTTAATTGAATGGATTGTACTTTTGTTGTAGATTCTATACATTCTTTGTACTATACTAGTTATTGGGCTCGACCGCTCGGGCTGCAACTTCTTAGTCCATCTGTAACACCTCCATACACCAAAGTGCCTTATCAAGGCTACCCTAGGCATGGGAGTGTTACCATCTCGGTTACCCGAGGCAATGAATATCAAATAGACCATCAAGAAACATACTCTAATAAATAAATTAAACTGTTTACAAAGCCATAGCCAAAACCGTCTAACAAAAATACAACTGTTTCAAAAGGTCTAGCAACTAAGCTAATAAAACTCATATCACAGCGAAAGACTCTTCTAATCATCATGTGGTGACTCGACCCAGCTATCCCTCGCGCATCAACTCATACCTGCT
>VHZZ01003367.1:85652-107636 GCA_009801015.1 Silene noctiflora
ATTAACAACCACCGCGCTCTCCGTGGATTCGACCCCTAAATACTACATTTATTTGTTGTACCTAGGGTAATTTATTTTTGCATAGGTTAGTGACGTCCTATCACACTGACTCATAAGAAAAAACTGACTCGTGTCGTGTAAGTGATGGGTTTTTTTTCTTTTGAAAAAAGACTTTGAAAGGTGGTACCTATTGACCATTGTGTGTGATCATAGGTGTGTTGACTCGATTTATACTTGGAGACTCAAAAGGAAAGGACTCGACTCGACTTAGTTCGGTATTTAAGCCATTGAAAAGATTTACATTTTAAAGATTTTTCAAGATTTTTAAAAATTTCGTCATGGTTTTGTTTATAAAAAGGTGATAACATACAAAGCATAAACATATATGCAGCCATTATAACGGCATGATGAGTGCTTTTAGGATGGTTTTGGTTTATAAGGGTGCATTGCCACACCAAGCTATCAAACCCTGGTCTGTGGAGAGGTCCGCGCCAAAAAAGAGTAAGGCCGGTTCCTAGTTCCATTTCCTCGAGTAGTGAAAGCTCTTGATGCAAAAATGAGCAAGCATCGTGGTGTGGTTAATGTCAATCTATATCTATCTACTAGGAACAAATAATAATTTGCACCATCTAGATGGGACAATTGGTCGAGTTGGTTGGGTTAAGAGCCTAGGAAGGCTAACTGAAACGACCGAAGAAGGTCGAGTAATGAAAACGAACAACTGTCTTATATAAACTATCCCTAACCTTATTCAAGTTTCACCCTGGGTAACATTAGACTTATTCTAAGTATATCATCCCCAGGGAGTCGTCAAACTGTGGACATGAGCCACCCGCGCATTTGGAGAGTTGGAGGAGGCGGTACTTCTCCCACGGAACTTTGTGTTGACAAAGCACGTCATGGGCCGTTACCGATTTGAAAGGCATTGAAAACGGTGAATGGTTTGAACAAGCCTGCATTTGTGGAGTCGCCACCATTTTTGTGGATAACTGGATTCGTTCGAATACTTCGTATCATGCCAAGACAAAAACTAGAGACATGAACACTAAGAATTCGCCGCCCTTAGCATTTCGTGTCTAGAATGACTGTCGCAATGCCAATGAACACTGGTGTTCACAGATATCTGAGTAAGGGGTGGGGGTACGAATTATGAAGCTCTTATTAGAACACCTAATCCCGCCCGCCTTGATAGCGGCCTCTACTAATGATCAGGGAATGTCATTTATGCTTGATAGGTTGTTCGTTCAAATGCATGCAACGCAATAATCAATGTTTTAAACCTATAAAGTGAATTAGCTTATGTCGGTTGACATAGAACATTAGCATACAATTAGGTCGAAATAGGGAATTTAGATTAATTACATGTGAACATCAAATAGATAAATCATATAGGAAGAAAGAAACATAAATTACAGAAGAATAAATTACAGTGAAAATACACAAGTTTACATCGTGAATATACTCGAAAGAAAATATAAAGAATAAGGAAATAAAGAAAAAAAATTAAAAGATAAAACAGAATAGATTAGAGTGATAATACGTATTATAGTCGATTAATTACCTAATTATAAAAGATACGCCAAAACGAGACGAGTTCAGAGGCAGAAACCAACTCAAAACAGGCGCAGCACACGATGCGTCCTCTGGAAGAGGCGTATCAGCTACTGCGTTCATTCTAAAATTGGGTTCTGACTGTGAAAGTCAGACCCGTGTTCGTTAGTGTTCATTGATGGAATTAATACTAATTAATTGGCATTAGACTCAAAGTTGAAGTAATTTATACATATTATTTACATAAAAACGAAAGACATATATACAAAAGGTCGAATTTTAATGATTTAATATGAGAAAATCGAACCATTGAAACTCGGATTTGAATAACAGACGAAAACCCACAAATATCAAATTATAAGAGATTTAAGTCGAAAAGGATTTTATAAAAAATAAAGACTTAAATTTACAGAAGAAAGGAGAAAAATTAGAGAAAGAATAAAAAGAGCGAAACAACTAGTACTCGAGGAAGAAGAACAAGAGCAACAACAGATAAGCAGCCTATGGGAGAGGTGCAGCAGATGTTGCGACTATTCCAGAAGGCGCAACTACTCCTGCGTTTCTTCTCGACGGTCTTTCCCTGTTGTTTCTTTAGAACGATTTAAAAACTATGGTTTTGAGAACGGTTTCGAGTATATTTTCGACGTAAACTCTTGCATATATTATAAAAATAATAAATAAAACATAAATAGAGATTTTACACCCTCAGACTTATATGTTTATGAAGCGAGATTAACTAAATCGTCGTTAATGATTGCTCAACTCAGTGTAAAACGAAGATGCCCTCGAAAGAGGAAAGTAGAAGTTGACTAAGATTGATTGATAAGTGTAGTGGTCAAATTGGTCGGTCTATGAAAACGTGACTGATACCTAGAATGATCTAGGCTTACGTGGTCGAATAGATCAAGCACGTAGGCGTCGTAGGAAAAGCACGTGGTTAGAATGCAAAGAGAGAAGAGAAGGGGGGGACACTCGCCTGAAGAATATGTGAGACGGAGGCCTCTATTTATACTAATCACGAGGTGAAAGTTTTGGAAGAATTAAAATACGGAAACAAAATTGGAAAGATTAGATAGTGCTGAAGTCAAGCCTAGGAAAAGGCGCAACAGGTTGTGCGTCCTCTCTTGGAGCATTTTCTCCTTCAGCATCAAAGATTTTACACGTTTTCAGAGTTTGGAAAGGATTTGTTTTCCTTATTCCGTCAAAACATGATACTTTCGAAATCTTAATATATTTAGATACTTTTTAGGACTTCTAGAAATATCCCGACTCAGATTTGAGACGGTTTTTGAAAAAATAAAGACGATTTCTAAAAATGAAGACTGTTTTTAACTCGAACTCCAAATGCACTCTAATTACTGTTAAAACGACCGTATCAGTACGTAGATGACAACAAAAGGGGTTGACACGACTGTTTGAGCAATCATTTGTCGACGAATTAATGAAATGTCATATCATCGCTTCATATATTGAACATGCGGCCCAGTCATCACTAGGTGTTTGGCGAAGGGTGCAGAAACAAGGTATCTACAATAAAGTGTTTTTATGAGCTAATTCCGTTTTCTAGGTGTTTTGCATGCGTTATCATGTTTTTGTAGGAAATTGGAGCATTTCACGGCTTTTTCCTGTCAATTTGGCATTCATCGCAGATCACGAGGCTATATGAGATGAGCTTAGGCCATGGAAGGGCATTTTGGGAAGTTTCAAGGAGCTTCGTGAAAGCTTGAATGGTGTTTGATTGAAGAACGGAAGTCAAAATGGAGATTGACCAAGGTGGATGCAACCCCATGTTGCAACCCCTACCCCTTGGGGTTGCATTACTTGATATTTAGATGGGAATTAGAGCTCCAAAATGAAATAGCTACGACCCCTTTCGGGGTTCGTAACCCCGGACCTGTGGGGTTACATGTTGACCAAAAAGGAAGACACGAAGGAAGAAGAATTCGAAGAGTCACGCCACCCCGATCGGGGTTGGGCGTCCCCGATCTGAGGTACCTAGTTCTACTCGCTTGTCTTTTGGTATCCCCTCTATTTTCCTATAAAATGAACGTCATTTCCGATTATTGTAATAATCCTTTCCATACATTTCTCAACCCTAAATACTCTAGTTACTTTGCAATAATTTAAATTTAAGTTGTAAGCATTTGGTTAAGGAATTCTTGTTGGATTTCCGGGTTTTTATGCAATCTTTCTTGTTCTTGTTCTTATTCCTTTTTCTCCGTTTTTTGGTAATCTTCTTTCCCTAGTTTTTATTATTGTTATTTTCATTTCCAGATTATTGTTATTTTCATTTTGTTGTTGTTATTGTTATCATTTCAATATTTAGATTATTGTTTTTATTATATTGTTATCATTTCCGTTTCGTTGTTTAGATTATCGTCATTACTTATTTGCAATCCAATTCCAATTTTCATACCGTTATAATGTCCATGTCAATAGTCGTCATTGTTGTTAATTTTGCATCCATTATGTGTGAGTAGTTTCCTTATCTCGGGGGGGGGGAATCCATGTCAAATTAGTACCATGCATATGTTTGGATAAAGGGGTTTGTTTTATCATTCTTGTTGTTTATATAATATGCTTGATTTGTATTGTTAATCTTGATTATTGATCACAATCTATGATTAATTTGTTATTCTTTTCCTAAGAGAGAAAGTCGGAATTATAATTAGGCAAAGCATGTTATTATAGATCGACTTAATTTGTGCGAGAGCTCGTTAGTAAATCGTTCTGTGGTTAGTAATAGGCCGAAAGGAAATTGCTAAATGCCTAAACAATAATTTGAATAAATATCCCCTTGTTTCAATATTGCTAAATACTACTTTGCATGTGTAATCCCATCTCCCCAATATTTTTATTCATATTTTTTTACAACTCATTTTTCATCATTGCTTTACTTATTTAAGTTAGTAGTTAATCAACCAACCAAACCAATTGAATCGACCTTGATAGAATTCTACTCATAGCTTTTCATAGAGTGACTCCCGTCTCCCTGTTATCGACCCCTGCTTCCCTAACTACATTAATATGTTGTTAGCCTAGTCTAGGATTTTTAGTTTAAGACTCTCATTAGACAAATCTAATGTCAAATTAAATTACTTTTTAATTTAATTTTAGCCTTAAAACCACATGCATGCAATAAAAATTATATAAAAATAAGGAAAAGGAAGAATTTCCTCACATTGATGTTGGTAGTAATATGGGCACAACAATAGTCAACCTCCTAGGGCCGTGTGCCTCTCGTCCTAGTTCTCCTCTTTCAAACTCGTTTTTCTAACTCGATTTTAACAATTTGCAATTCGATATAACATGTAATTAATCTAGATCTTGTTTGTATAGTTTCCTGTTTGTTTTCACATGTTTATTTTAATGTCTAAATAGAATGTTTAGATTTGTTTTTAGATTGTTTTAACTTTTTATCACATGTTTTATTATGAAATAATATTAATATATTGTAATTACCGTAGTAATTCACATGATTAAAATTTAAATATGGGTCCTCTAATTTTCAGCCGTGTATCCCCTTGGGCCGTGTGCCATTCTCCCTCTTTTTTACTTAGAATTTTTCAATTGTTTTTATTTGAATCATATGCTTGTATGCTAGATTTAATTTTTTGCAATTTCATGATATTTCTCATCACATGATAAGAATCCGACTCAACCTAGAATAGGATATGCATGCACCCAATTAGACCATCTGTGTCGTGTAGATGTCTCGGCCAAGAGGCCTTTCTTGCCTCTTTTGTTTGCAATTTTGTAGGTTTAATTGTTTATTAGCCTTATTACGATTATTGCTATGAACTAACAATTAATGCAGCGCCGCTACAGTAAGTTAATTCCTAATCTTTCTTTTGGATGTTTATTTTACTAGAATATTTTAAATGAACATTCACATGCTAAAATAACTTGACAAGTTAAATGTGCATTAAATTGACATAGAATGACATTCACATGTTAGGGTTTAAAACAACGATTGCATATTCGCATGTGATACATAGCTAAATAGCCATTGTTTTATTTAGTAGAGACCGTTATTGTAACAAGCGTGGTTGGGTGTTTTATTAAAGAATTTAATTTGAATTCCTAACACGTAATCTCACAAGGACCTAAAATCTCTACAATGCTTGGGATTGTCTTGATGTGGTTCATCGTGTTGAAAAGCTTGTCAAGAATCTCCCAATCCTCTCCCTTTTCCTAGTTCTGCTTGAAATATGATAGCGTGCCTCCTTACCCTATTTTTTTGTCTTTTGGACTTAAACTTTTGAAACTCTTCCTACTTTCGATTTGGTTGTAACCTAAAATACTTTATCCTTTACTCTTGTTGACAAGTTATACAGATGATGTTGTGTTTTATAACTGTCATATTTGTTTGAGCATATTGTTTAACTAATGTGTAGGGGTATGACTCTAGTAACTTGTTCATTTTCTCCTTTTCAATGATGTCAAGAGGGGGAAAGATAAGTTTGTTAGTGTTGATATATATCTCTTAAGATAGATTTCTGATGCTTGATATTGCTCCTTGTCAAGACCTTAACTTCTCTTAAGGACCTCTCTAGTGTTTGTTTGGAAGGTTAGTTAAGACATAACTAGTCTAATAAGAATTCTAGATGTTGTCTGATTTACATATGGTCTTGATTGAGGGGGAACTTGGGTATTCACCGTAGACTAATCTTAGGAGACTTGCCATCATCAAAAAGAGGGAATTTGAAGACTCTAGTTTAAAGTGTTTTTGGTTTTGATAATGACAAATATTATAATATATATTGTCTAATGGTTGGTGTTTCATAATTATACCAGCAAAGGTATTGTCAAGCACGAGAAATTGATTAACAGAGCTTACAAGTCAACACGAGGCAAGCTCTAAGGGTCTTGAAGTGAAGATCATTTGAGAGAAGAGTAATACACAAGGAATTGGCGTAATCAAAGAGAAAATCCTTTTGGCAGTGTAATTTTATACAAACTCATGAACTATATTACTGAGTATTTGACAACAAGATGTGTTAAGTAATTAAAGTACTAGCTATACAGTCTCAGAGTTCTGGCTATACAATCTAAAAACCATTTTGAATAAAAAATTTCATCCTTTTCAAGGCGCTTTTATTCCAAATCGGTTTATCTAAGATAACATTCTTTTAACTCACGAGATTTTCAACTCCTTTAAGCGTAAAGGTGGTAATGATGGTTGGATAGTTATTAAGCTTGACATGGAGAAAGCTTATGACCGGTTAGAATGGAATTATATTGAGAAAAACATTTACTCGAATTGGCGTTAGCCCTGTTTGGACAAGTCGGATTATGGAATGTATTAAATCTGTTTCTTATTCTGTTTTGGTCAATGGATCGTCGGGTGATGTGTTTTTTTCCGAGTAGGGGGATTCGCCAATGATCCATTGTCTCCTTATATTTTTATCATTTGTGTGAACTCTTAGCTCGCACTCTTCATTTTAAGAGCAAAGACTCTAAAAGTGGTATTGGTATTAATATTGGTGCATGAGTCCCTAGAATATCATTCTTACTTTTGCAGACGACACTATTATTTTTGCTAAAGCTTCTTTGCAGAGTTGTAAGAACATTAGATCTATCCTAGATAAATTTTGTCATATGTCTGATCAACAGTTAATTTTGATAAATCATCTTTTCAGTGCACTAGAAACATTAATCAGTCTTTAAGAGACACTTTTTAAGGCTTACTTGGTATCAACGAAGTAGCGTACCTAGATAAATACCTAGGTTGTCCTATTATTGATCGCAAAAAACACTTTTGCTGATATTATTAATAAGATGAAAAAACAATTGTCCAAATGGAAAGCAAACTCCGTTTCCCAAACGGGCAAACTTGTCCTTGTAAAGGCTAACCTTATTTCAAAAGCTAATTATCAAATGCAAAATTTTCTTATTCCATCTTTTTTTCATAAACAAGTTGATAAAACTTGAAGAGATTTCTTATGGAATAAAAATCCAGAAAGAAAAGGCTCTAATCTAGTTGGTGGGATAAAGTATGTCGCCCTCTATTTTTAGGAGGCTTAGGTATTTGTAAAGCAGAAGCCTTAAATAAAGCATTTCAAATGAAACTTTTATGGAAAATTTTAACAGAATATAATAACATTTGGGTTACGCTAGTCAAGAAAATGTATTTAAAGAATGATTCTCTTTTTGAGCATTCCCCTCCACAATGGAGTTCTTGGCGGTGGTGTAAGCTTATGTCTGTTTGAGAGATTTTTAGAATAGGTCATAGATGGCAGGTTGGTAACGGAAAAAGTATCAAATTTTGGATAGATAATTGGGTCTTTCCAAAACTTATTAGCTCTCATTCTACCAACAAAGGTTTTATACAAGAAAACTTGATGGCTAGTGATTTTATCACACCTAATAAGTAATGGAATTCTAGAGAATTGAAATCTATTCTCGATTTGAGTATTGTTCAACATATTCTTAATATCCCTATTCCTCGGAATGATATTTCTGATAAAATGAGACGAGGTTTATCATTTGATGGATCCTTTTCTATTAAGTCGGCTATCTGACTAGTTGAAGAGGTCTTTAATGACAATTCCAACGATTGTAAAATTGCTTGGATTTGGAAGTGTGACCTGCCTCCTAAGATTAAGTTATTTTTATGGAAAGCTTGTGTTGATGGTCTTCCTACAGGGAGCGTCTTCAGCGATCTCATGTTTCTGTGTCTATCCATTGTATCCTTTGTAATCATCACACAGAAAATTAGGACCATTTTTTATTTAATTGCCCCGTTTTGCATATTATTTCTCAAGTCGTCGGCGTTGGTGATGTTGTTACATTTTATCACTGTCATATTAATGACCAATACTCAAGTTTTGTAGAAAAATTGAATGTTTTTAAGGACTCTATTCCCTTTAAGTAGTTTCTAAATACCACTTTTATTTGGTGAAATATGTGGTTTAAAAGAAATAAATTTATTTTTGGGAACATTTCACTAGATGTAAATAAAATTACGCAAGCCATTTCGAGTTCACTTTTCTTACGGTTTACTCTTAAATATAAAGATTTGGATAACAAAGACACAAACTCAAAGCATGAACATCACGGTTTTAGTAATTGTAATGATAATATTGTTTGGCAGAAGCCACCAAATAATTTCATTAAGATCAATTTCGACGGTTCTAAACACGATGATAAAAATGCAGCTTTAGGCTTCAGTATTAGAGATCATGATGATAAAGTATTGTTATTAGGTGCTAAACATTGCGGTCAAGTTAGTATTCTTTTAGCCGAAACTCTTGCTCTTAGAGAAAGTATAATTGCCGTTAAATCTTTGGGTTTTAACGTTTTAGCTATTGAAGGAGATAATCTTTGTGTTATTAAGTCGAACTTTCTTCTTTTACAAAAGTGGAGTTTTTTCATTATTTTCATGAGACCAATAAAGTAGGTGACTTTATGAACAATTTGAGACATTCTTGTCATTTGAAGTGGATTGAAAGTCATTGGCTTTCAGTCTCCTCATTCATCCGAAAGATGAGATAGGTTGGTCATAATCGATCGAGAGAATCAAACTAGTTTTCTTTCCTAATAAAAAAAATGGTAGAAGAAAAAGAAAAAAGAAAATTGTGGGGTTGGAGTTTGCAATAGTCGCAGTAAGGCTCCTAGTTTGAGCAGAAAGCTGAAGCATCAGCAGCTCACACAATCTCAGGGTATTTTCCTCTCCATATCTCTGTTAAAAATCTGAATTTTTCTTATCATACTTGTCAATCTTTTTTCAAAAGTTGATGTTATTGAAAACCCAGTTATTAATTTCTTTATTTTGTAAAATTTTTACAGGATGGTGATCTCATCATTACAGCAGTTGAGTATCTGGGTTTGATTGATTTCTTTGTGAAATCTTTCTGATTATCTCTGTTAATGCAACTTTGGGTTTCTTCATCACTAACTGCTTGGATTTCTCACATATTTGCATGCATGGGGTGAGTTAGTTATTCTTCCCTTTCCTTTGTTATTTCGCCAACTTCTAATCTACCGAGTCTTCATCCCATCCATATGTTTACATTTTATTAGAAAGTTTAACAAATGATCGAAATGGAACGAGTAATTTTGATGAAAGTTTGGTACTTTTGTAATAGCCATTTGGTTAGTTGACCCAGTTCTTGTTATTTTTATTGTTTTACTCGTACATGGTAATGGTAATCATCTGTTAATAAATTGATTAACAAAGATGGAAACTTCGTTTGTGTTTTTTCTATTTTTATAATGAAAATCACCAAGTATATAAATGGATGTTGACTTCAGAACTCAAAGAAATCTACACTTGTTTTTTTCATGTGTGTCCATTTTTAGAAATTGGGAAGGGTTATTAATCAAGTCTTAGTATTATAACTTAATTTGCAAGCTTAGGTTACTTAGGAAGTACTTTATTTTCATTCTTCAACTATGCACTAGTCCAGCTGTGTACCCTTCCATATTTTGAGCTTGTTTATTGTTCTTTGTAGCTTTGTTCTTTTAAGGGCCTGGAGGGTTTTGTATATTTTGCTTGTTCTTTGGATAAGAATCTAGTGTTTCTTCTTTTGTCAGGAAGCTTGTCATTTGAAGCTATAAGAGGGGAGACCTTTTCTTATGACCTTGTTGTTTCCTTGAATTATTTAGATGTTTGATTGTTTCAGTGTATTATATGTCTTTTTATATCGCATCTTTATTTTGAATCTGCTGCGGCACAAGTTATGAGGTCGAGAGGTTGTTTCATGATTGGACTTGATGATTGTGTGGGTAGAAAGCCATGTTGTTCATTATTGGGGCTTTACATTGCGTATTTTGGCATTCTCACTCGTTTGACAGTGGAAAAGATTAGAGATAAAATCAAAATGATATTCAGCGTAAGAGTATCTTTCCCTTTACTCGACTGTTCTTATATCGGTTATAGTTTCTCTTTTAGGACAAGTATATCACCAATTTTTCGTTTCAGGGCAATGTGTTCTTATGAATTTTTCACGAGATGAATGGGAAAGTTCCTCTATTGGAATCGTTTTGAAGAATGCATGTTGTAGAGACTAGATATCCCTCAAGAATATATACTGGTTGACGTTGCATAGGGATGGTAAATGGTACTGTTCATGAATATTAGGAAATATTAGCGATACTACTTTGGCTCCTAGAAGAAATTATCTAGTATTACTGATAATACAATTTGAATTACAGTGTTCTTATTCTCTCGAGAATCTCCAACTTTATGTTTGCTGACATTACTGAACATATTTGTTTGTTTTTGCTTTGTTTGCTGAAATTACTGAACAGTTTGCTACCAGCCTGACCGCTAGAATTTTTTACCTTCATTTGGATACAAAAAATGGAGGGAAAGGGAGGAGAGGGGGTAAGGGAGGGGGAATGGAGGGAGTGAGTTTTCCCTCCAAATCTTTCCTTTGTTGGACGAGAAATAATTTGACTTATAGGAGGGCAAATGGAGGGATCCTTTCCCCCCTCCCCCCGTCCCCCCAAACCCTTATGTTGCTACCCAAACAAAGGAACTTGTTTCCCTCCAAATTCCTTGCGCGTCCCTTTCCCTCCCCTATCCAAACAGGGCGAGTTTGGTTCGAGAATTCATTATATAATCTATGGATTTAGAATGATCTATATCCATACCTAGTGTTTATTTTTTGAAATTTTTTGTTTCAACAATTTTACCCCAAGCACCTAGAAAACGAGAGAGGGGAACACCTCTGAATAATGGTCTATTTTTGTAACTTGTGTGCACAATACGTTTTTTCTGCTATCTATCAATGTTCGTCAGTTCATATTGACTGCTAGCAGAGATATCCAGGAAGTTATGTAGTGATGGCAGATGGGACACAAGATTTATCTGGCCTGTGCTCTTAGTTCAATTTTTGCATAATAATTACAATAGTTTTGGGTTTGACTGTACGTTTGTACCTGGTGCGGTTACTAAAGGAGTTAGCAAATAGTCAAGAGTTCAGAAGGATTTCTTGACCTATTAATTTTGGTGATAGTAGCTTTGCTTTAAGGATCGGATCATTGGTTTGTGATGGACATTCGTTGATATAAGTTGGCTACAGCATGCAGTTTGTTGTGGTGAACGCTTCTTGATTATGAATTGATTTTTATGGCAACATGAAACATGTATATACTTTCATGTTGCAGGTAACAAGGAACCTTCCATAAAACTAAATCTCACATTGACTCTCTAGTCGGATTTCCTTTGAAAATGTTTCAAGAAAAAACAATGGTACAATGCAACACATTCCCTGAGATCATTGAGATGTTCCCGTTGGTTTCCTACTTGAATGTCTTTACAGTGTGAACGAAGAGTCCGGTGGGGATCCCCACAGTAAGCTGGAGAGGTCCCTCTTGACTATATGATAGATAATTACAGATGGTAAAATTAGAGCTTAAACATGGGAGAAACCATCTTAGTGCTGCTTTAAACTCATGAGCTACCTTGCCCAATATGGACTAGGATCAAACTTGGTCAAGGAATGATTAGTTTGGTCACATATATAATTAGTTCGATGCCAATAGTACTACAACTTAAAGGGTAGTTCTTTTAGCAGCTTTCTTTGTGTTCTATATTGACTGATCATTGTACTCATACCCCTACAAAATCCCGAAGATATCTTGCATAGTTGCATATAGTAGTTCTCTTTCTCTTTGAGTATCGATGACAGCTCATTCCATTTCATTGTGTCAAAAGCTGCTTAGTTCTATATAATTCTTCTTTCATCTTGTCTCCATTTGACTATAGGTCATATTTAAGGTCCAGTGATGAAATATCATCATTACTCTTTGACTTTAACCCTTACCATTTTGTTATGGAGTATAGTACTTAACCAGGGATAATACAAAAAAGTTTATTTCTTTATTTTACTCGCTGTAGAAAGGAGGCCAATGCCAATTATTTTGGGATTGACCAAAAAGGAAATGATGACAATATAAAGACGGAATACCAAAGTGTATAAGGGCTTACCTTATTGCTGTTTGCTACTTGTCATCTGTATGTGGAGCTGCCAGTGTTTTCGTCGTCACTTTTTTTGCCTTTAAGGTTACCATAGAGAGATATAAACATGTCAACCCGAGTACTTGACTGATCAAGTTCTCATAGTTGAGCTTCAGCTCAAATACTATCAAACTCAGATTCCTGTGTTCGATTTCAGCTCGTTTATGAACAAACAAGTAAGCAGCAAATGCTATGTAAACTACTCAAAATTAGGTCATGTAATAGTGCAAGCAAGTATTTACGGGATTGTCGAACAAATTTGTTTGCAAATGTAAACGAGCTTGTTCGCAGGAATAAACTGCAGCAGGGCTCTACTTGGGCATGGTTCATTTTTAAATGAACTAGGGTCTTGTGTTTAAGTAAACTCATATTTGAGCTTTGATTAAGCTTGTTCTCAAGCCACTTATGAGTGTTTGTGCTTGGTTACACCACCTCTGCATCATAGAACATTTTGAAAACACAACTACCATTGACTCATCATAGCAATATGTCAGGTTAAAGGTGGCTCATCTATTGTTATTGCAGTTTCTGAATCCAGAATTTTATCTAGCTGTCATGTTGTATAGAATGAAGGGTTTACTGATGAAAGCATGCTGTTATAGATGTATATATTCTCTCTTCCTAGGATGTTGTATAAAGTTAGAGTTTCTCCTTGCCGTTCATTTTTAGCAACCTCTTTGTGAAACATGGGTAAGACTGCAAACGTCCGACCTCCGTACCGACCTTTGAGGCTGTTGGGCATTCTCTTATGTATCCATAGTTTTGATAGTAATTTTATTTAAGCAGCATGCAAAATCTTTTATTTTTTTGATTTTGTTTTGATAAAGCAAAATGACGTACGAAACTAGTTGCGCTCCTTTCTATTGTGAAGTTGTTGTCCTTCAATGTAGTTCTCAACGCAACTTTCATTTGGGTCATTTGGAAGCAGCCTCTTTCATGTGGGTCATTTGGAAGCAGCCTCTTTGTGTTTCTAACACAAGTGTAAGGCTGTGTACATCTGACCCCCTTCCCCAGTATTGTTGTTTTTCTGGTTGCTGTTTTTTTTTTTTTTTTTTTTTTTTGTTGTTGTTGTTACAGAAGAATTTTGAGGTTAATTGAAGAACGCTATTTAAGTTATATTCTCCACCTTTTTGTTGTTGTTGTGTTCAGAATTTTGGGGTTAATTGAAGAATGCTATTTAAGTAATATTCTACTGTGGAGACGTTTTTCAATGCTGGATGTGCTTATACTTCTATAGTTGCAAGTTTAGCATAGTGTTCAGATACTAAGACTTATTCTCAAAAAGTGGTTGTGTGATCATTTAAGGCCTGTAACTCTGATTAAAAATTCCTTTTGTCTGAGGTTTCCAATACTTTCCTCGTTCCTTTATCCATTGAAGATAGTGAAATTGGTACTAATCATTTTCCAAATACCTGATTTGTAACAGAGCAGAGGTTGTCTTGGATGCTGTACTAAGCCACAACTGATTACTGCTGTAGATCAGCCTTCAAAAGGACTCAAGATTCAAGGGCGTGCAGTAAAAAGAACAAGCTTGTCCGAAGATATTTGGAGCTCTAGCACTTATGAAATGGATAATAGTGCAATTCAGTCACAGAGAAGCATTTCGTCAATGAGCGCATCTAACCAGAACCTTGATCCCAATGCTGCTAGTGGAAGCACGAGCAATCCTTCGGAATTTGTAAATCATGGCAAGTTTTAAGCTGTTTTCACTTTTCACCCCATGCAGCATCTCCTTCTGTGGCCTTCACTTTGGTTTTGATTCCTGGCCTGTTCAATATTGTTGGTAGTTGATTACTCCTTGATCCACCCCCATTTGAAACTACAAATAAATAAATAATGTTTGTAAGTAAATTTCTCTACAAGTATTTTATACTTCCTAGGCCAATCTATTTCTCTACAATTGTCAAGGGGTTTACCTTTATGTTCTTGTTAGGAAAAGTGTAAGATTAGCGAGGATTGGCAGATTCCATACCCATTTTCTTTAGTGTCATGTCGGACATGGATATGACCCCATATGTGAAGAGTCAAAAGTATTCCTAACATAGTTCCTACATGAAATTTCATCTTTATTATTAATCGTAGAAAGCCCAGAGCTCCTTACAGGAAGAAAAATATGTTGGACGCAGGTCTTCTTCTATGGAACCAAGTACGGCAGCAATGGGTTGGAGATCGAAAGTCTCGTAGCCAGTCCAAAGCACATGAACCCAAGTTAAGGTATGTGAATCTAAGATTTGTTTAGTATTAAAGTGGTACTCATAAAACTAAGTGAATGGACTTCTAGATCCAATTGAAAGCCTGTGGACCTAACCTGGAAATAGGATCCTATCTGTTATGGCCTTATGGGCTGGGTGTTTTGTTCTCGTTACTTTTGGTGACGCTAACTTAGACTTGGCATACAAAACACTTTGGTCGGGATTGGTATTGGACTTTGTTCGGAAAAGCACCCCTCTGACATGATTAAGCCAAAGACTAGGTGAGGCACTAGCAAAAACACCTTCATGTGCATAAAGTGCGTACCTGCATGACATACTACCATGCAATTTCCAATTTTTCTTTTTACCTCTCTCTTTGCCATTAGTATCCCTAACTTTTGCAGTTTACTCATATATATGTTGGATCGTTTGCCCTCTTCTGAATCCAAACAGTGTTCTGTTCAAAAAAAATTTGATTTACAAAAATAGATTTGTTGCAAAAAAATGCACCACCTTGTGTTTGTAAGGCGTGTGCCTTCACTTCATCGCTACGGACCCTCGTTGCCTTGGTGTGCTGCGAACCCTTTTAAAACTAAGTTCCTTGGAAATGAATGGTTCGGGTCATTTCATGTGCATTGTTATTTAGAGCATGTATGAGTTTTTGTTTCTAAAGCTTAATTTTTTAAAAGTAGTTTTCAATAATCAGAAACACCAAATTGCTGCTTCTATTTTTATGGCAAAAAGATGGTATTTGAGTTTTTGAGAAATTATTTTTAACTTTTAAATATATAATGTGTTTGGCCAAAAAGTGTTTTAAGTCCAAAAACACTTTAAAAAGCTAGGCCAAACACACACTTAGTCATTTTCGATCGTGGTTATTAAGTTTTCTCGCCTAAGCTTAGGGTTGGGTGTAGGGCTTTAGGCCAACCTAGTTGTGCTTATATATTATTATCTTATCTTTATCTTTTCAAATAGCCATAACTCATGAGCATTGTTGGCAATCTCTGGAGTAGTTTTAAGGTCCTCAAAAGCTTGAACAAAATACTTTATCTTGCAGTTGGAATGCTACATATGGAAATCTACTCGGCACAAATAAGCCCTTTCCTCAACCCATTCCTCTGCCTGTAAGTATTTGTAAATGCATATATCCTTGTAACTATATTCACGTGTTTTGCGATTGATAACTTAATCTCCGAAAGTAGCCCTTGATTACTTAGTTGCGGAATTTTCATAATTGTGGAACACGTAGCTCCTACCTCTGGCTCACTTTGTGTAAACCCTCGCTGAAGGCATAGTCTTGGGTCAATTTCCTTATAAATCTGACACACAAGTGTTTTGTTTACTTCATGTTTTAACAAACTAAGTAAACCCATGTATGTTACGTGTAATTTCTTTGTTTGATAGGAAATGGTTGATTTTCTTGTCGATGTCTGGGAACAAGAAGGCTTGTATGATTGAGCATATGAAGATCTCGAGAACTGAATATTCTTCATGCCACATGCTCCTGAATTTTACCAAAGGTTTGGTACCCATTGGCCATTGAGATAAATAGTGAAGTTGTATGATCACACTAAAGGAGCCAAAGCAATTTATTCCACTGCCTTGTCCTTGTGAGTTACAAATTGTAAAGTTTTTCTGCTTATTTTCCAGTTTTCATTTCTGTACGTTTTTTGAGGGAAAATGGTCACCATATTACTAATTCGATCTAAAACCCGATAAGATTGCAGGAAAGTCGTTTACCTATTTGAAAACTATGTTGTTAATATTTTGTGTGCTGATAATTTTTTGTCTGAAGGAAGCTCGGCCATGATATTTTGGCTAATAACAGAAAAAATGTGAGTTAATGATATAATATCATTAACTCACATTGATATGTCACCGTGACCCAATCATGTTAGTTGCCTCATAAATATGGCTGATATTGCCTCCGAATGTGGTCATAATTACTTCCTGAATCCTACAAATTGATCGCTGCAAAAGGTGAAGAATCAAAGGAAGAAATTGCAAGTCCTAATGCTCTTTCTTATATACTGATTTCAGAGCAGCATAATGTTATATATTTCATCCATTTTTTTATAATCTTCCCATTTGTTTTATTGTGGTCTCCAAGACGGAATTTTAACCTTAACCGTATTTTTCCGACTATCTATATGTTTTTTTTTTTCATTAAAGGTAGAAACTGGAAGCCCTGATGCTTGCTTTCATACTGATTTCAGGGCCGCATAATGTTATATATACTTCATCCATTTTTTTTATCTTCCCATTTGTTTTATTTCGGTTTTCAAGACGGAACTATGACCTTATTTTCCAATATCGATATGTTTTTTTTCGTCGGAAGAAATATTTCCCAAAAGATATGTTGATAATAACCGTAATTATTTTATTTTTATAAATTTATGTTTTTTATTCTTCCAACATATTCACGGTCAAAGTTGGGAAACTTTGACCTTCACGGAAACTTTGACCTTCAAAAAGCAAATGAAAAGATTAAAAAAACAATGGAGCAAGTATTTATTTCGTCCCTCCAATTCTAGCATATGGCAGAATTGACTACATCTAACTAAGAAATGTTTTTCTTTTCCCGGCTGGAAAGAAGAGGAATCCGATTTCTTTCGTCACCTGTGTATCCTTGTGACTATTATGAGTTATGGCCTTATCGGAAAGATGAATCGTGTGGAATTCAACTAAAGAATCCAATTCTTGTCTTTCACCATCATAAAGGCGAAGGCAAAAACAATAATTGATCTTTGTGGTTTGCCTCGAATAGTCGGATCTATGAAATAATTAGGAGGTATTCCCTACATCCCGTTTTTCTTGTCCTCTTTTTTTCAAAATTTATACCACTTTTATTGTTCATTTTCCTTCTAAATTTAGTATGATAAATTAGTAGAATACTATTAGTACTCCTAACTTATTAACTATTACTCACCCTATCAAAATAGTAGTGTCCCTCTTGTAGCTCTATTTAGTTACGTTCATCTCCATTCAGTTCAGTTTCAATCAACTCATCCATTCACAAATTAACTCTTATTTTAGTTTCAGTTTACTTAAGCTTCATTAAGTTAAATTCAGCCAAAAAGAACATGACTTACTATTTATGAGAGCAATAGATTCCAAGGTAAATAGTTATTCTCTTTCCAAATATAAAAAAAGCATCCTACGTAATACTCTCATATTCACTCACTCATATTACTTTCAATTCAAACAAGCCCTCAAGTGATCGAGGCCAATGATACAATACACACAATATATGTAAGAGTGCAAGACAGACTTTTGTTATGGAATAACTAAAAAAAAAAAGAAAAAAATGGTTAGAAGAAAGAAAACGAGTTTGTAGTACCAGTAGGCGGTACATTGGATATGATTATGAATTGTGATCCCAGATTCCTTGTGCGTAAAATATTGTCCTGGAAATAATTTAGACCGAGGAAACTCGAGGTTTGACCGATTAAACACAATAACGTAACGTAATATTGAGATGTCTACTTTAATTAGTTAATTAACTAGTATGGATCCCGTGCTACAATGTGGCAGTCGGTCCATGATTATTGATTAAGCAGATCCTTAGAATCAAACCCACTTATGGGGAAGAAAAAGGCTACACATACAAAGGTATATGAAAAAGTCATACACAACTAATAACATCGCGACACGTGGAAAATTAGGAGTTAATATATGTTGATTAGTGTAGGGTTAGGTTAATAATTTTAGATGTATGGTTAACATGTAAGTTAAGATGTGTCATATGGTCAATCTTCAAATTAAAACTCAAAAATTTTATTAACAAGTCTCAAACTCATGACCTCTAGTTAGAATGAAGTACACTTACTATTAACATTGTGACACAATCATCTCTTTGATAAATTTGTAGAATTTTGATATATGTATCGATAAAATCCGAGTTAAAATAATATTTACCTATAATAACTATTAAATATATACTTTTAGTTTATATTTAATGTAATTTTTTAATGAGTTAGTTAAATGTATTTGAAAAAAATCGAACAAAATATTTTATTTACTTATGGTTATTATTATGTGTACCTGTAGTTTACATTTAACTAGGCTTGGTGTCCGGCCTCGCCCATGCTACCTCTATTTATCATTTAAATTTTATTTTTTATGAAATATAATGCGTTAAGACTTTTTTTAACACATACATTTACGATTTATAATATATTGTTCTATGATATATCTTGAAATTACAATGAGATGTAAAATTTTTCAACGAATTATGAGACATATTCACTTGTTCTCCCGATGTGGATATTATTACTTCCACGACATCCGCATGTTAATACTATTACGTTCACTACGTACTACTTCGATTACTGTTGTATCTTTAACTATTCCCGATATGTTTATAGTTAAATTCACTATTATCATTAATTTTATCAAACTTATATATTTAAATAAATAAAATATTTTCCTTAAACCGAATAATTAGCTAATTTTTCATACTTTCTCCGTTGTTCCTACTGTTATTACTTTTATAACATTTGTTGTCACTACTGTTACTTTCACTACTCTCGTCATCATTGTTTATTTTTTTCACTACTCTCACRTTTAATACTGTTAATTTCACTACTCTCCTTCTTTCTATTATGACTTTCACTATTCTGACTRTTATTATTGTTACTTTTACCACTCAAATGGGTGATTACTATCATATTTACTACATCAAATGTCGCTACAAATATTTTCACTATTTATTGAGTTGCTTGTTAGTTATACAATTTTGTCATACTTATATATTTAAATAAATATATCAATAACTGTTATTCTTCGTGCATTTGCTACTTTTTCCGTGGCTTCAGGGTTAACTATGAATTATGAGAAGTCAGAAATTTATTTTAATGGGATGTCTGATACTGAGGTCAATTATATGCTGAGATTATCTGGGTTTCAAACTGGCAAGTTTCCTTTTCGTTATCTTGGGATCCCAATTACTTATAAGAGGATAGCCATTGGGGATTGTACTCGGTTAATTGAGAAAGTGGTTGGGAGAATCAGGGGTTGGGGCAGTAAGAAGCTTAGTTTTGTTGGGAGAGTGGTCCTTATTTAGTCTGTCCTGACTCAGCTGCATGCTTTCTGGGCTCGTATTTTTGTTATTCCTGGTAGAGTTCTTGATAGAATTACAAGGATTTGCAGGAATTTTCTGTGGTCTGGCTCTGATCAGTATGGCAGAGCTCCTTCTGTAGCATGGGAGGATCTGTGTGTGGGGAAGAAATTTGGAGGGTTGGGTATTATCAATTGCAAGCAGTGGAATGTGGCTCAAATTGACAAGTTTACTTGGTGGTTAGCTTCCAAAAGTGACCACTTATGGATTAAATGGGTGGATCACATTTATATGAAAGGCAAAAACTGGTTTGACTATTTACCCTCTGCCAATTCCAGTTGGACTTGGAGGAAAATATGTCAAGTGAAAGAGATACTGAAGCATGGATTCTTACAGAACAGATGGGGTGCTAACAATGGTGTATACACGGTTGCTAGTGGCTATAACTGGTTATTGGGAGATAAAATCAAAGTTCCTTGGTGCCCAGTGATCTGGAATAGGGTCAATGATGCCTATTCTTTTATTGGGTGGTTGGCAATCAAAGAGAGACTATACACTAAGGATAGGATGCTGCAATTTGGAGTTAGGACTGATGGTTTGTGTGACATGTGCAGATGCATGAATGAAGATCATCTGCATCTGTTTTACCAGTGTGAGTTCAGTCAGAGATGCTGAAAGTTGTTGAAAGAATGGTTGGGAGTGCCTTTGCCTTCTAGGAATGTTGTTTCCTGGTGTATTACTTGGAGATGCAGATCGTTAGTGAAGAAGCATGTTGTTTGTGCAGCAGCAGTTGCATTGATTTATCTGATTTGGACAGCTAGAAGCAAATGCAGACTTGAATACTATATGCAGGCCCCTGGTGCTGTGGTGCATGAGGTGAAGCAATGCATTCAGATGCGGGTTCGAGTCTTACATTGGCCAACTAAAAGTAAAATTGTTAATTGGGCATTTATTATGTAAGAAATTTTTTGTAATGTAGTAGAGGGATGTTGGTTCCTTACTACGATAGTGGATTGATGTAAGTTTGGTTTGAGCTTTAATATATTTTCACATTTCACCAAAAAAAAATAAAAAAAATATATCAAATATTTGTTAAATATTTTTTCTTATTTTTATCAACTTAAGTTTTATATTAGTTTATTATCTAAATGTATTAGAGTTATATATTTGAATAAATAAGAAATATTACACTAAAATAATATTACTCTAATATGAAATATTAGACTAAAATAAGTATTATATGTACCTAATATTATACATTAAATTAGACCTGTCAAATTATGACCGACCCAATCCGGCCCGTTTTTCCAGGGGTAAGACTCGAAAATTTCGACCCGACAACCCGTTTGACCCGAACCCTAAATGACTTATTTTAGGATCGAGACCCGACCCAAACGGATTGACCCGCTGGATCGAAGGTAAATAATTTTTCTTATTAAAATATTGATATTTATATATTTTATTTGAAAAAACTGTTAAAAAAATTTTTTTTTTTATTACTTAAAATTACAAACACAACTCAGAAATCAATTTTATATAAGTTGTATAATATTTAATAATAAAATAATTATTAAAACAAATTATTTTAATAATTATGTCAATATAATAAATGCAAATATTGAATATGATAAAAATATTTATTTTAAATGTTTTTTTGCATTTTTAAAAAAAATATTTTGATTAAAAAAATCGTTAAGAAAGGCGTTAAAAAATATTTCTTGACCCGTATTCTGACCCTAACTCGACCCGTAACCTGTATAACCCGACCCGTATCTGACATGATCCGTATTCCGACCCGACCCGGGACCCCACCAGTTTGACAGGGTCCAGATTTAAAGTATCTTCTATATAAATAAAATATACTTGATGTTTTACTCAACCGTAGTTAATAATTAGTTAAAATAAACGTCATGTTTACATATAAGTATCATTAAATGTACCTACAATATATATTTTATTTATATTCTATACACATTAAAATACCTATAATAAGTATTATATGGACCTATATTTTTTTCTAAACTTTATTTCACTAACTCACCATGTACAGATTGTAACACCCCCACACACCAAGGTGCCTTACCAAGGTCACCTTAGACATAGAGGTGCTACCATCTCGGTCTCCCGAGGCAATGATGATCAAATAGACAATAACGAAACATGTTTAAATAAATAATTTAACTGATTACAACTGTTTATCCAAAACTGTCTCA
>VHZZ01003369.1:28476-40055 GCA_009801015.1 Silene noctiflora
AGCAACACCCCTATTCATCATTTAAGGGGTAGAAAAAGTCGTTGCTAAAATAAAAGGTCCTATGATGTTTTTCCAAAGTGAGTCGGGTTTACACATTTTTTTCTTGAATTTGGATGCAAATTCTTTGTTAGGGTGTAGACGTTGCTCATTTTTTATAACAAAGACCGAGTTGAAAGGGTTTGTAATGGTGTTGATATTTTTCCAATTTGAGTCGGGTTTATGCAATGTTTGCATAGTTGGGTTACCAACCTTTGTTAGGGCATAGACGTGTCTTAATTGTTGTAATAAAGGGTAGGACGAGCGTAATTTTCACCATTCTTGATATGAACTCCACATTTCCCATAATGGTGCTTGCATCGATCCCGTTTTGTCCTTTTACCTAGCCCCGTTACAACCCATGTTTCTTACTATGTGCATTTTCCTATTTTTGCAACTCGTTTGGTCATAGGATTGTCTTACACATTACCTTGCGGGCACATTCTCACGAGTCGTAGTAGGAGAGTATTTTGGTTACTTTTTTGTATAAAAACACTTGTTCTTCAAAACTGTGACGTGTGAAAAACGTGAGGATGTCGTTGGCCTAGGTCCTCATAGTCATGGGTCATAGGTTGAATCTTGTAGCGGTCTTGTAAATCCTGGAGAACTAGCTCCGTTTTCCCTTTTTCCAGCTCTTGAATTGGTTTCTTGAGCTTTAGTGGTCACCATGAGGTTGCTTGAGCCATCGTTATGGGTTTGGTACCTCCGTTGGAATCTGAGACGGTATTTCCCAACCAAAACCATGTTTTTGATATGAAACAAAACGGCCACTTAGATGAGGAAAGTAGTTTGAATTTGTGTGATTCATCCTATGCTTTGTTATATGCTTAAATGTTTGGATGTTTTGAATTTTCCGCAAGTCCCCACTTGTCTTGCAAGGGAGCACATACTTCATTGTGTTTCGTTGTGAGTTGAAGGGACGGAGGAGGCCCGTTAATTGCCTTCCACCGGATAGTATTAGATTTAGTCTAGTTAGTCGTAGGGGTCAATAAAAGTTGCAAAGTTTGTTCTCTTACTCGGGGACGAGTAAGACTTAAGTGTGGGGAATCTTGATAAGTGCTTATTTGGTCACTTTTCTTACTTCATTTATTTACATTCTAATTAGTTTCACACGGATTCGCGTGCCCTTATATGTATTTTGCCTCCCAATTTCCCGTACTATGACTTCTCGTCTTATTCTGTAGGACTCGAGATGGAAGTGTGGAAATAAGAGCAAAAGAGTCGATTTCAAGACTTAGAAGAGAAGAAGAAAATAAGCTGAATAAGGGTTCCCAGCCGGTCAGGCACCGGCAGTCGGCCTACCTTCTAGGAACCACCACACTTGGTCAAAGTGGAGAAGAAGTTACAGGACCTCCCAGTCGGTTAGGCACGGTCGGCTGAGAGTGCAGGGAGACTTAATACTTGAAGATTTTGGAGGAAACTTACAGAAACATCCCAGCCGGTCAGCCTACACCGGTGGGCTGGTCGTGCGTACCTGATGATGTCTTTCCTCCAACACTTACAGAAGACTCCCAACCGGTAGGCCAACCAGCAGCCGGTCTACCGGCCTTGCACACCTGGTGACTTCCAAATTGTACAAAACTTACAGAAACTTCCCATCCGGCACGGCCACCGGCGGTCGGTCAACCGGCTGGGAGTACCTGAAGACGCTTTGAAGCCCAATTCTATTTTTTTACCCACTATTGTAACAAACTATAAATACCCTCCCCCTTAATTGTATTGACACACAACCCTAGATCTTAGAATTACCTTATTTTATGCAAGTTTACCTAAGTACTCTCTTGATCTCCCCTTAATTATAGCTTAATTACTAACCAATTTAGGCTAGGATTTGTTACCTCCCTTAGTTTATGGTTGTGACATTGGTTTGTAAGTGAAGAATTGAAGGATCTCTTTCCATATCAATCAAAGTTGCAACCTTTGGTATAATTTATTTCTTAGTTTTCATTATTTGTTGTTTATTTACTTTCCTTGTTCATTTCCTTGCCATCTTTAGTAGCACTATGTTTATTGTTCAACTTTGTCCATTTTCCATAAGTTTTGTTGTGTTTGTTCGAAACATGTGTGAGTAGTCCCCTTACTAGGATGAAAGGGGGATCCTTTGTAATAGTTTAAGAGGTGATTTTGCATGGATTAATGATAATTCTTTAGTTGTTCCCCTTTTACAAATTATTGTTGTGCTCATAAGGTGTTTGAGGAAATGCTTGAATGAGTAAGTTAAGCCTTTTTATCTATTTATCTACTTGTTGGGTGAGTAACTTGACTAGTAATAGGATTCTAATGACAATTTGTGAGGTGGGATTAATTGAATGAGTAAGTTAATTAATCTTAAATTACAAGTTAGATTCACATCGAGAGGTTGAGTCTTCTCTTGTTATCAACTTGGATAATTGTTAGTCCATGCCTAGTTCCGTCTCTAGATTGCAAAGGTGAACCCTAACATCCCAGTCTCTTTAATTATCGTCATAAATCGTCTTTAGAAGTAGCTTATCTTTTGCTTGTTTTAGTCTAGATTGTAGTAATTAGTTTAAAACCAAAACCCCTTTTTTTAATTTGAGTTAAACTAGATCATAAATGACCATTCCTAGTGTCAATTCCGTCCTTTGGGTTCGACCCTTGCAAGCTACAACGAGCTATCGCACACTTGCGAGGCTATACAAATTTTAAAGCTATATCACTTTTGCCATCAAAGCGTCAACTGAACACTTTCCGAAATTGTGAGTGATAAGTTAAAGGATATAATAGTGGGATTTACCTGGGAGATAATAGTGGGATTTACCTAGGATTTACCTAGCATGTATGGGTGATAATGAGATGAGACAACTCAATAACTTAACGAATCAAGCGAAGCTAATGCCGGCTTGGCTCCAAAAGTTTGCGAGTGACTCGAACATGTGTAATTATATAATGTATTGCTTTTAATTGTAAAAATATTAAATCATGATTATAACTTTGTTTCACCATAACAAATATTCTCATTGATTTGCCCTTTCGTTTCAGTAAAAGAGTTGTTCTTAACAAAACAAAAGCTAATAAAATCAAAGTTGTTTGCTACCGACAATAAATCATTAACGACATTATGAACGTAGCTAGCACAAGCTTTGCCCAATTGAAGCATCTAGAAGATTTGGAGAGAATAAGTTTCGAGTACCACCGTCGACAAGCCCATTTCCAATGCCATAGTAAGACCAAGTGGCGCAAAGTTCGCCTCCACAATATCCACATCTACAATTAATTGAGAAAGTATTAGGGACTATCCTAGAACTCTTCACAATGCTTTGAGTTAGCCTAGATCTGAAATCTTTTACCTACTCACTCAAGAGTATATGAGGGACCATACATGCATCCTGGAGTTAAAACCAGGATGTACGAATATGATGAATCATCAAGAGTTTTGGATAATCATCAAGTATGTATAATTATCAGCGTTGTGTTTTTAGAGATCGAGGTGTTGAGGGAGTGAATCCTCTAATGCATAATCATTGTGAACCAGAATTCCAATACTCGTTTTATGTATTTGACATTGTCTTATTTTAAAACTGTTTTAGTTACTACTAAATCAAGCCAATTAATTTGTGACCCAATAGTCTAAACTCTACTCATACGTAATTAGCAATTTGTCACGCTCTTTGTAGTTCGACCCCTAAATTCACTACTAGCACTTTTAGTGTCCAATTGGGATATTTTTACAAAGGGATACAACTTTACCCTATCATACACCCAATAGTCATGGTGAAGTTGTGCTAATTCATTTATCATATCACGACACGAAGTCACCTTATCGATTAAATAACAAACCGAAAATGCAAGTAAAAAGTTGCTTGAAATTGAAACTTATCATCTATGATTGAGTCTTTCCTTACTCACTCCTATATCTGACGAGATAAGTATTTACTCGAATATGTAGGAATTGCGGTTGCGCATTTTCGACCATATCAGATCGAAATCAGAACCAAAATTAAAAGTTCCGGCCCAATCTCTATTTCAAGTTTTTTAAAGTATTCCAATATATTCTGGTCTTAACCCGTGTTTTTCTAGTTCGGGGAGGATTGGACCAGAAAGATCACAATTAACGTTTCAATTTTTTTATAACATTAACTTTTAATAAAGCTTTTGTTAATGTTGCTTAACCATGCTTAATTTGTCGTTATTAAACTTCAATAATATATATTTCTTCATTTTTTAGGTATAACATTATTATTGTGCTTTATAAAATTATTGTATGTAGACCTAAAGCAAATACAGACAAGTTTCGGTCCAACTGGTTCGATTTGGGACTGGAATTTTCTGTTTCGGTTCCAGACCAGAATTTTTGATACCGGACCAGTTTCCGTTCTATCATTTTTCGCCCTTCCAGTTCCGGTCCAATTTCAGCCCTGTCCAGACTGATGTTGTAACACCTTGGTTCAAACCCTACGTCAGAAATGGTTACTCTTGATATTGATGCGTATCCCATCGTCAAGGCCCATCAAACAATATTTATAACTCTAATAAACTAGCAAGTAGCAAATAAAGGTCGATCCCAAACAACGGTTTGCCAAATTATGATCAAATGCAACTAGTTATGTCTTGGGTGTCACAAACTTGAATTGAGATGAAGGCTATGCTAATATAACAAAAATGTAAAGAAACGGAAAGTAACAAAACATGCAATTGAAAGTAGGAATGTAAACAATTGATTAAAGGTACTAGGGTGTCATGGGTTTGTAAGGGAAAATAAGTGATGATCATGATAGCGAATCCGGTAAATGATTGTAGCTATGCTAGGGTCGAATTGGTTTATATCTTACAACCCTTAGAAAGATCTAGGTCTCAGAGCCGAGTTGGTTTATAGCTTACGACTCCTACAACGACTTCGTTCTACCCATTCAACAAATTCATGGTCTAACAAGACTCGAGTTGGTTTATATCTTACAAGTCTCGTTGAAGGGATAAGAGAATCATGGTTGGTTGTCAAGCAAGCATTTCATCAAGCATAACATGTGCATAGGTTGAAGAACATAACAAACAATCATTCATATGAACTCATCATACCAAGATCTACAACATGATTACTCCCCTACTCCCCCATTAACCCTAGTTAAAGGACTACTCGCACATCATGAGAGTAAGCATACAAAAGAGGGTGTCAAGCATTTTAGTAAGCATGAACATGATGATGAAGTAAATAACAAAACAAGTAAGTAAATGAATGAGTAAAGAGTGAAAGATTATACCAACTTACGAATGGAAGAACAATGGAAGAAAGCTTTGATTAATGATAAGGAGTTGTCAATTTCCCCAATCCAAAACCCAAGAATTCTTCTATTACAAAACTAAATCTTCAATTGCTTGAATAACAAGAAAAGGATTAAAGAGTAATTAAACTAATCTAAACTAAGAGATGGGTTGTCAATCCTCTTTAAAGCTTGGTTTTTCTCCTTAATTACATAAGCTATTTATACTAATTATAACATTAGGGTTAACTAAGGGCTTAAATGACGATTAGGCCCCTCGAATTAGTCTAAAGAGTGGCTAGAGTCAGTGGGACTCGTGGGGGTCCTCATCTTGTAAAAAGGAAAGAGGCTGCTGGGGGACTCGTGCGAGTTAGGGAGGACTCGCACGAGCTGGCTTCAGACTCGCACTAGTCATGGGAGGACTTGTGCGAGTTCTCCTTCAGTTCAGCATCCCTTTGCTTGCTGCCCTAAGACTCGTGGGAGCCCCTCAGGACCCGTGGGGGTTCCTCATCATTGCCGAAGTAGTTCATAAGTACTACTATAGTCTTTAGTATTGATCTCTTCTTCATGCTTGGTCGTTATATGCGATCCATTTAGCTTCCAAATTGCTCCAAGAATGCATGGTTGGCGCCCCTCTCCTACCAAGAGCACCAAAACCTCAAAGAATAGCAAAATAGACAACTAAAGATAAAAAAACGGCCCTAATTCTTGCACAAAGCGTAAGGAACGAGGCTAGTTAGGGGACTAAATATGAATGAAAGTAAGCCACATCAAATATCCCTAAACCAAACCTTTGCTCGTCTTGAATAAAGAGGTGACCAAACTAAGACTTTTATTTAAACTAACTAGCCGATATGAGACAATTAGCGGGTCTCACTTCGCCCCTTAAACTCACAACAAGACATCCATGAGGTAGAATGCCTTCTTGCAAGGCAAGGTGGGGCTTGCAAAAATGGCGATGCATCCTACATGAAGCACTTAACAAAACAAAGGATGCATCTACAAAAAGAATTACCACTTTCCTCATCTAAGTTGCGGAAATCATCTAAATAAGAACCAATACAAGGGTACGCATTCCATCAAAGATACTAATTCTCCAACTTACTAAGTTCAATAGGATACAAACAAGCTAAGTCACCTCCAAATGGTGTCAAACTAGGTTACTTTTGTCCTCAATCGCTAAATGCTTTCGTCAAGGGCGATCGGATGGGATGGAAGGATGATCTCTATGATGTTAGTGGCACGAGACATGACAAGTCTCGGTTTCTTTACAAGTGTAAAGACCAAGGGTCGCCCCAAGCTCAACAAGGTGGCGTAGCAAAAGTTTTTTGAGGGATGCATTGCTCAATTCTTTAAAACACGAGTGGATTTGATTGGCATTTGGAACTTGACCTCATTCACATTCACTTTCAAAATTTAGATGGGGTTTGTCCCTCGCTAGCTAGTGTCCTTTGCTTTCGCCAATCGCTTATTAGGCAACCGGTTAACCTCTAGACAAATAGCTTTCTCGGGGGGATAGTCACTCTGTCTTTGGGTGGTTGAATTCACAACCGAATGGGGGCGCAATTCAATGGATCCTACACCAAAGCACATCAAAGTGGTACGCCTCCATCAAAACGATTTCACATTGACATTTCACTTTACGAAACATTGTTTACTTTAAAATTTATCTACAACAAAATTTTTGAAAAGAGCATTGCAAACTTATTAATGAAAAGTGTTTTTGGATGCCAAACCACCAAGCCAAAACAAGGTCACCTAGACGAGTTTATCGGGTCCATATCACATCATAAGGTTGGACAAGGTGATTCATATGCAAACCTTGTCCAACCCTTGACTAGGACTTAGCTCATGGTACAAAAGATACTAGTAGGACACAACCTACGGTGTCTTAGGGTGTCTTATATCTATTCTATCAAACAAAGTCTCAAGGAGAACAAGTATCTGCAAGGGCCTTATATACACTTGACAAGCTTCTTATTTAGGAATTTTCAATAAGTTTTCCTAAACGCAAGCTATATACCATGATGCAACTATATATACAAGTCTAATGCACATGCTCTAACAACTACAATGCCAAGTAATCTAAATGCAACATCTATCATCACATAGTAGACAAGTCGCAACAACAAAAATGCACTACATTGTCATCATTACCAACATCGGACCACCGTCCCGTACCTGTTATTCTTCTTCCTCACTTTGTTCTGATTGGTCAGGGCTTGTTTTTAGTTTTGAATTTCAACTTTTTAGCAAAAAAATAATTTTATTTCTAGAATTTGTGATTCTAATTAGTATTATGATGTTTTTATGATATTTATATAAACATTTGTAATGCTTATTGGGTTTTAAATTGTTATTTAATTAGGGTTTGTATAAATTGACAAGTAGAGTTTATATAGATTGGGGGTTTTTGTTAAATTTTTATATTATGTGAATATAATTGAGTTTGTAATTGACAATATAATGGTGATTTTGATGATGTTAATATTGTTGATTCAGAAAATTAGTATAATGTTAGCATTCTTGAAGGTACTAAGTTAGTATAATGTTTGTATGGTATAATTAATGTTAGCATAATGCTACTATTGTTGAAGTTGGTAAATTAGTATAATGTTTGTATAATTTAGTATTGTATAATATTAGTATTGTTGAAGGTAGTAAATAAGTATATATAATGTTAAGGCTCAGTTCTTTTGGACTTAATTTCAGCTCATTTCAGTTCATTTCAGTTCTATTCAGTTCAGTTCAGCTTCATTCAGTTCAGTTCAGCTCTTCTCTTCACAAATTAACTCTTACTTTAATTCAGTTCAATTCAGCTACAATAAATTCATTTTAGTTCAGTTCAATTCAGACAATTTCAGTCCAAAAGAACAGGGCCTTAGTATGACATTAGTTTAGTACAATGTTACAAATCGTTAAAAACAAGTAGTATAATGTTGTATGGACTATTGTTAAAAATAGTTGCTTCACTTATTGTTTAGATTAAAATAAAGAGATAGGAATGCAAATGGATGTACGATGTAAATGAGAAAATAAGAAGAAACATATTTATAAAAGGGGGGGGGGGGTATTGAGTTTATTGATTTGCTAAACAATAAGATGAATATCAACTGATAGAAAATAAACTTAGGTGTTCTTGTACTAAATGCAAAACCTTCAAATACCTACATGACATTGAGGTAGAAGAACATTTTTATACTTGGATTTGTCATGGAGAATCATATTTTCCATTTCCCGAACAACCTCAAATCCAATAAAATGAGAACCCATATAGAGATATGGTATATGATGCTTTAGAGTTTAATATTTTCAATAACGACAACCTACCTATGATTGAAGAAGAAACACATTCATTAGTAAAAGCCTTAATGACATGTTCAATTCTTCTGAAAAACACTTATATGAAGGGGGCAAAATGTCATTATTAGAAGCTGTCGCTAGGATAGTACTTTGAAATGTGAGTACAACTTGCCATTTAATTGTGTTGATGATATTGCTTCTTTGGTTGAAGATGTTATCCTTGATAATAACATCATGACCAGAACATTCTACAATACCAAAAAAGTAGTAAGAGGCCTTCAACTTCCACATTAAAATATTGATACATGTCCTGAAGGATGTATGGTTTTTTTTTTGCAAGGATGATGCTTTGCTTGACAAAAGCAAGAAATGTCAAAGGGATAGGTATAAGACATGTGAGGGGAATATTGTTTTGAAGGGTAAAAAAGGCAAAAGTAATAAAAGGGAAGAAAGAGTAAGAAACCAATACCACTAAACCCATTAACTTAATTTCCTCTTGCTTCAAAACTTTAAAGAATGTATGCAACAAAACCATTACCGAACAAATGAGCTGACACAAAGAAAATTCCTGTACTTCAAGAAAGTTGTAATCATCTGATCCGACTTATGGAGAGAAAGCGTTTTGATAAGATTTATCTTGAATTTGCCAAGGAACCCCTCAATGTACGACTTGGCTTGTGTACGGATGAATTTGCTCCATTCAGGCAGTTTGGTAAACCTAGTCATGTTGGGTCGTAATGATCACGACATACAACTTACCACCTTGGTTACGATTGAAAAAGCAATTTATCTTCTTATCACTAATTGTTCCCCGTCCTAAGAACCCAGAAAGTCATTTGAAAGTTTATTATTTACAAATGTTGGTGGAAGAGTTGAGACATTTGTGGGAAGTTGGTATGCAAACATAAGATATGTCCAAATAGAGAACTTTCAACTAAGAGCTTCACTCTTGTAGACCATAAACGATGTCCCCGCATACGGTATGCTTTCTGGATGGTCTATCGTGGGACAAAAGGCATGTTCTTGTTGCATGGACAAGACCAAAGCATTTTGGCTTCTTAATTCAAATAAAATGAGTTGGTTCGATTGTCATAGACACTTCTTATCGGATACACATCTACATAGGAAGAACAAGTAAGATTTCAAAAAAGGTACGGAGGTGTTTGACTATGCTCCAATTCGACTACCGGGGGATGAGTTATGGGAGTTGATTTCTAATTTTTTATTTTTTATTGACGATGGTACAGAATAAGAATTTAAAGAGTTCAAAAAGAATAAGAATGGTTGGTTTAAAWGAAGCATTTTTTGGGACCTTTCGTATTGGATAAAGATGTTAATTAGGCACAATTTGGATGTAATGCACATAGAGAAGAACTTCTTTGAGCAATTGATTTATACAATTATGGATGTAGAAGGAAAGACATATGATACTATTGGTTCAGGAAAAGACTTGAAGAAGTTTTTTGATCGTCACAAACACCACATTCGTAAGGACGGGTCTAAGCCAAAATCCATTTTTTATCTTGACAAACCTCAAAGGAAGGTAGTGTATGAATGGTTAGAAAAGTTGAAAGTTCATGATAAATATGCATTCGATTTTACTCGATGTGTTGATATTAATTAGGAAACTAAAGTTGCAACGTTCGAAAATCTATGATTGTCATGTTTTCATGAAGCTATTATTACCCGTTGCTTGAACATCTACTCCCCGACTACCGTTTTTATTGCAATAAAATAGATTAGTCAATTTTTTTTTAGATTTATGTTCCTCCATAATATCGGTTGATGACATGATTCGTCTCGAAGACCAAACTCCAAAAATATTGTGTGAACTTCTAACATCCCCAAAAGCCGGGAGCCTTCCTCAAGGATACCCCAACTCAAGGAGGTGCTACAGGCTTGGTTTCCAAAGCTTTGTAGTGTGAACTCCGATAATAAGCGTTTAAAGTAAGTATGTTAAAGCGATTTAAAGTAAACTAGATAAGTTATAGTTACATAATTAGGTTACATGTTATGGGATTCAACACTAATCCCCAAATGATACAACCATATCGAAATAAAGGCGGAGTCTAAGAATAGTCAAAAAGATAACGACAAGAAAGGTGACAACTAAGGTGAGACTGCTCCAAACCCCCAATGAATGCAAATACAACCTGTCACACCTCTACTCCCCATATGAGCGGAAATCATCATATGGTTCACCATAGACATTTGAAAACACGCTTGGTTAGTCACGATAATATAAATGCTCAATAAAATGACTGGAATGCAAAATGCTAACTACAATGCAATTCTACGATGACCAATGAAGTATAACCATCAACTCCACAACTGACCCAACACCAACCACGTGACAGCATCGCAACACCGCCACCAAATCACCGGGCCGCAGCCCGAAACAAGGTACTCGTGATACACTAGACCTGATCATGGGCCAGGCTGGACCGGGTTTGGGTCGGGCTCGTGCTAAAAAAATAGCCCAAAAGCATGGGTCGGGCCGAGAAGGCGGGCCAGATTTACAAGCCCAAGCCCATATTGTTCGGGCTATAATGGGCCTCGGGYCAAAATGGGCCAAAACGGGCCAAAATAATACAACAATGAACAACCAACAAAATGGGTTAGTGAACAAACTATTAGCAACGAAATAAATTTGTCAAGTCTTAGGTGTTTGTCTTCCAGCCAAGAGAACAATGCCATACATAACTCATGAATTAACAAAATGGTTATTACTTATTAATAAACTAACGAATAAAGTTGTACGACAATAATAGCAAAATATGGAAGTAATAACCAACATCCGCAAAATTCTACAAAGTACAACACGGTAAATAAAGTTGTTGTAGCAGTAGCTACTTGAAAAATAATCTAGCTGCACAATGCACACTTGTTTCGGTTGGAGCCTATGGAGAGTAGTAATATATGTTGGGGTTGGTGTCCTATACAATTAGTGCAATAACATTTAAATCTCTAAAAGGATCAAAGGGTATACTTTTGTATTATTATCAGTTGGTCCACGTTTATCAA
>VHZZ01003369.1:62346-78220 GCA_009801015.1 Silene noctiflora
ACCGATTTACGTTGATCAAATGACAAATAATAAATTATATCCCTGATATTCCTTTTACGAGATTTATTATGTAGACGCACTATTGAGGAGGACACCTACTCCAACACTTTGTGGTGTGAAAACATGAAAAATTAGAGGTTCAGGGATGGTAAAGAACCTATTAAGTCTTGGATTAAGCTGAAAAAGACAATGAAAGAGAAATTTATTGCTAAGGACTATACACAGGATATGTTCATCAAATTAACTCAAGAGTCCTATTTGAGGGAATTTGAACAACTCACTTTGCAATGTGAGATTACTGAGAAACCTGAGCAAAAGATTGCTAGGTTTTTAGAAGGTCTTGATGAAAAAATTGCAGGGAGGGTTAAACTGCAACAAGTGTGGTCCTTTGATGAAGTTGTCAACCTAGCTTTGAGGGTTGAAAATCTGGGTAAGGGAAGGCTGTTGTGACCAAGGCACCAACCAGACCAACCTTCTATAAACCACCTTTTGGGATTAAAATTGGGGAACCTACCACAACCCCCAAACTAGTTGTTCTTAACAAAGGAAGGGCCACAGATCTTGGTCAAAGGAAAACCAATCCTCTGAAAAAATGTTTTCAGTGTCAGGGATACGGACACTTTGCCAAGGAATGTCCCACAAAAAGAGCTTTGAGTACCTTGGAAGTAGTTCGGTGGGGAGAACATGAGATATTGGTTTCTGAGAAAGGTGAAGAATCTGAGGTTGAAGCTAGTGAGGAGGTTGGGGAGACTGAGATGGTGGTGATGCCTGACTCAGGCCTGAATCTGGTTACTTAGAGAGTCATGCATACACAACCCCAACCACTTGAATTGGACCAAAGGCAACAGATCTTCAAAACTAGATGCACCATCAAGGAAAGGGTTTGTAACTTGATAATTGATGGGGGAAGCTACACAAATGTTGCCTCCAAAACTTTGATTGAGAAGCTAAGCTTGCCTGCATTGGACCACCCTCAACCTTATAAACTGAGATGGCTAAACAAGGGGGCTGAAGTCAGGGTTGATAAGCAATGCTTGGTTCCTTTCTCCATTGGGAAAGTGTATTCAGATGAGGTCATGTGTGATGTGCTACCAATGGATGTCTGTCATCTATTGTTAGGAAGGCCATGAGAATTTGACAGGGATTGTGTTCATCAGAGAAGGGAGAATACTTACTCATTCAAGATGGGAAAAAATAAGATTACATTGACCGATTTGCCACCAGCTTTGAAGTATACTACCCCACCCAGCTTGGTGGAACATTCTAAGGAAGTCTTGATGATTGGTGAGACTGAAATGGTTCAGGAACTGAACAACAGGGAGATTGTTCTCATTCTCCTTGCTATGGAAATAACAGAGACAACGGGGATACTATTGCTTAATGAGATCAAGCATATGTTGAAGCAATATGAGGGATGTGTTCCCCGAAGAGTTGCCTAGTGGATTTCTACCTTTGACAGGGATAGGGCATCACATTGATCTCATCCCAGGAGTTGTGCTACCAAACAAGGCAGCTTACAGGAATGATCCAATGGCAACACAAGAATTGCAGAGGTAAGTTGGATAATTGATGAACAAGGGGTTTGTCAGGGAGTCATTGAGTCCTTGTGCAGTCCCTGCACTCTTTGTAACCAAAAAAGATGGAACTTGGAGAATGTGTACTAAAAATAGAGCAATCAACAACATCACTGTCAAGTATAGATTCCCTATTCCAAGATTAGATGACATTCTTGATGAGCTCAGTGGGACAAGAGTCTTTTAAAATATAAATCTGAGACAGAGCTATCACCAGGTTAGAATCAGGGAAGGTGATGAGTGGAAGACAGTCTTCAAAACTAAGCATGGCCTGTATGAGTGGCTAGTCATGCCTTTTGGCCTATCTAATGCTCCTAGTACCTTTATGAGATTGATACAGAGGTCCTGAGAGCTCACTTGGGCAAGTTTGTGGTTGTATACTTTGATGACATCTTGGTTTACAACTCAACCAAAGATGAACATCTGCAACACCTGAGGCAGCTGTTTGAGACACTCAGACTAAACAAACTGTATGGTAAGTTGGAGAAATGATCATTTATGAAGTCTAAGGTTCAGTTCATGGGCTTTGTAATTTATGCTGATGGGATATCTGTTGATCCCTCCAAAATTGAAGCCATCAAAACTTGGCCAACCCCTAAGAATATCACAGAGGTTAGGAGTTTTCATGGATTGGCTTCCTTTTATAGGAGATTCATTCAGGGCTTCAACTCAATCATGGCACCAGTCACTGAGTTCGTGAAAAAAGGAGAGTTTAAGTGGAGTGAAAGAGCTGAGAAATCCTTTGTAGAAATTAAAAACCTGTTGTGCAACTCATCAGTCCTCATCTTGCCATACTTCAGCAAACTATTTAAAGTTAACTGTGATGCCAGTGGGGTAGGCATTGGTGTTGTGCAAATGCAAGGGCACGAACCTGTAGCATTCTTTAGTGAGAAATTGAATGGGGCAAAGCTTAACTATTCCACTTATGACAAAGATTTTTATGCTATTGTCAGGGCTCTGAATCATTGGAGTCATTACCTGAAACCTAGACCATTTGTATTCCATTCAGATCATGAGGCCTTGAATTACATAAATGGTCAGCATAGATTAAACCTAAGACATGCTAAGTGGGTGAAATTTCTGCAATCCTTTTCCTTTTCCAGCAAGTTATTCAAGGGAAAGACAGTGTGGTTGCTGATGCACTTTCTAGGAGATACATCATGCTCAGTTTCATGGAGCAAAGGGTGTTGGGGTTTGAGTACATTAAGGAGTTCTATGCCCATGATCCTGATTTTAAGAAGGAATGGAGTTTGCAGCAATAAGGTCAAATTAAGAAGGGAGCAACTACACCATTCAGAATGATTATCTGTTTCTTGGGAATAGGCAGTGCATACCTAAGGTATCCTACAGAGGCCTACTGATCAAGGAAGTTCACTCCAGTGGCCTTGCTGGACACTTTGGGGTGCAGAAGACTTATGAGATGTTGCAAGATCAGTTTTATTGGCCAAAAATGCTTGGTGATGTGCAGGATGTCATTAGGAGGTGTGTTCCTTGTCAACAATCAAAAGCCTACTTTCAGACTAGCCCTTATACCCCATTGCCAGTGCCCTACAGACCTTGGGAAGATGTCAGAATGGATTTTATCATGGCCCTTCCAAGAACACAGAGAGGCAAGGATTCAATCATGGTGGTGGTTGACAGGTTCAGCAAGATGGCACATGTAACACCCCAATTATCCGGCCAAGACAATTGAAGCATTATCATCCCGGTTTCCCGAGTTAGTGTTTCAAAGATACAATCAAGAAACCTTTATTATAAATAATGGTTTAGTGAATTACATAAATGTAAACTAATGAATAAATGAATACAATTCATACTACTACGACCCTCTAAACAACTCTATCTCATGCTAACTCAACTCCAAATCTGGGGCTCGTCCTATCTCCGCGCGACACTAAAATAACTTGTACATAACCTGCTCCCCATATGATCGGAAATATCATATGGATCAACACAGTCCACCCAGAAATAGGTGACAATTACACAAGCCACAAATGGTCAGTTTCGATAATATAAGTATATAAGACACGACGAATAAACTACGATTATGCAATGCAACAATTACATGAATGAGACTCGGTTCTACTAACAGCACACCGGTACCGGGACACAACCAGTCGTACCCACAACTCGGTGACGGCACCGCAGCACCACGCATCAAAACAACCGGACCACAGCCCGTAAAAAGGTACTCCGGACACACCGGTGATACCGGGCCCGAGAGCGACTCAGATCTCCTACCAGACGACGTGACTCGACCTCACGTGTCCTTCTATAACTCAAGCCATTAATGTACACTTCCCTCTTGGAGTAGGAAACTCCAAGAGGCGACTCAAGCATAAGACGGTTTCCCAACCGCCTTACGTCTCCATAACAACCACAATACCACCACCAATCTCCAACATTTGCAACTCAACACAATATGCAACATAGACTATACAACATGATATGCCAACATGCCATAAATGTCAATTCCAACACACGTGAGACTTTCCAAATCCTCCATTAATCAACATGATATGCAATACGACTCAACCAATGTAAGTAGTAAGAAATGACCATTAACAATGCACACAATACCGAAACTGAGTAGGATTAACCTACCTTTTAGCAAATCTTCAATAGCTACTCAAATCCGACACAATCCCGTCTCATGAAACCGTCTCATCCTATACAAGTCACATAATACTATCACAATACATCCTATACTATTATATAATACAAAGCCCCTTATTATTACTCATTAATTACCCATATTATACTCACTAATTATCAATTAATTACCCATAACCAAACCCCAAAAGTTAGGTTTATAAATACTAGAAAAGGTAGATCTTACTTACATAGATGTAAGGAAAGAAGGAAGGGTAGGTGGATACTCCTCTAAGGCAAGCTTGAATCCCATAGCAAAGGTGTTTGAGAGGTTTCAGAGAGAAGGGAGAGAGTTTGGAGAGATAAGGAAGAAGGTAGAAATGAATTAGGGTTAGGAGTCGAAATATCATTTATCAAGTACTGCACAGTTTCACTTGGTCGAGTGACTCGGTCTACTCGGTCGAGTGAATCGGTCTACTCGGTCGAGTGACTCGGTCTACTCGGTCGAGTGAATCGGTCTACTCGGTCGAGTGACTCGGTCTACTCGGTCGAGTGACTCGGTCTACTCGGTCGAGTGCACACTTCACTCGACCGAGTGGAACTTACTCGGTCCACTGCCATCTTACTCGGTCCACTACAGGTTCACTCGGTCCACTTTGCTCTTCACTCGGTCTAATCTAAGCTTCACTTGGTCTAGTGAAAGGCCATAATTAGCTCGCGTATGGCTCTCACGCATCCCAAGGCTTTCGTACGGATCCCAAAATACCCGGGTATTACAACACACTTCCTTGCTTGCACCAAAACTGAAGATGTAGTGAGTGTTGTTGATTTCTACCTTAAGGAAGTTGTCAAACTGCATGGGGTTCCAAAGTCTATTGTCTCAGACAAAGATGTCAAGTTCATGAGTCATTTCTAGAGGACTCTTTGGAAGCTGCTGAAAACCAGGCTCTTGTTCAGCACATCCCATCGCCCACAGACTGATGGACAGGCTGAGGCAACAAATAAAACCTTGGGAAGGATTCTTAGGTGCACTGTGACCAAATCTCTAAGGGACTGGGACCTGAAATTAGGTGCTGCAGAGTTTGCATTCAATAGAGCTTCATCAAGCAGCACTGGGAAGAGCCCATCTGAAGTTGTTTATGGGGAGAATCCATTGATGCTAGTTGATTTAGCTTCAATCAAGAGGAGCTCAGACAGCTATGATGCCAGGGAAAGGGTGAAACAGATACAACAAATCCATGTTCAAGTCAGGAAACAAATTAAAAGGACCAATGCTGGATACAAAGCTAGAAAGGGTCCAAAGAAGTCAAGAGAATTTCAGCCTGGTGACCTGGTTTGGTTACATCTAAGGAAGGAAAGATTTCCTAAAAAAAAGGAAGAAAAAATTGATGTCCAGGGCAGATGGTCCTTTAGAAGTGACTGAGAAGATTGGTCCTAATGCCTACAAGCTTAATTTGCCAGGGAAAAATGGAATTCATGGCACATTCAACATAGGAGACTTGCAACCTTACTATGAGGGGTTTGTTGAGGATTTGAGGCCAAATCCAAATCAAGAAGCGGAGGTTGGAATAGGAGCTCAAAGCACTCACTCTTTCAGTCCTAAAACCCAAGACAGGAACCTAACCAACACCCCCACCAACTAGCCTAAATCCAAGCTCGGTCATGACAAGGTCAGGGGTCCGGAACTAGGGCTCCTTGGCAAACTCAGTCTCATTTCCATGCTCAGCATGAGCCTAAGTTCAGTGACATCATGATGTAGATAGTATGGCCAATATCCAAAGGGTCCTATGCATTTTATTTTAAGAGCAATCACCAGCTGAAGAAAGCCAGACAAAGAAGAACAGGAATTCAGAGGCATCTCAATATCACATGCTATCACAGGGCAATATTAATCCTTGAATTTATACTACTTTGGGAGGTTCAAAAACAAAGCCAAAGGATACGTCCAAGCCTCATAACTCACCTTGAGAAACCAAACAAGAAGACTGAAGTTGTTTTATGTTTTATTGCTTTATCAGTTTGTCTACTAGTGTACATTTTCCTAAAAACTTTCTAGCTGTTGTTTTGTAAGGTAGTAAGGCTAATCTGAGCCACTTGTACTCTGAATTTATTTGACCTTGCCTATATAAACCAAGGGACAACATCAATGAGAGGCAGACTACTTTGAACCAAATTAGATTTCTGAAACCTTGTTTCTGAAACACTCTATTGGCTGTGTGCCAGAGACTTGACCTTTGCTTAGTGCTGGGTTAGTGATTTCAGGGCCTTTGTTGTGTGCTGGGTTCTGATTCACATCTCTCTCTCATTGGCTTAGTGCTTTGTGAAGGATCTTATCCCTGTTACAGTCCTTTCATTAACCATTGTCTTTGCATCAGTCTTGCAGCATCGTTTCAAAATACTTAGGGTCCTCTAAAATTCACCAAATTTGTTACAATTTTAGTTCAACATCTTAAATAAATTGTCGCCAATTTTAATGATTTTAGGAGGTCATTTACTATTTTTAACAAAATTCAACATTTAATTGCATCTGGGTGGCTTTGATCCGAGTCCTGTGTCATTGTGCTATTATTTTAGGATAAACATCCTTTAATTACAGTCCACCCTACCTCTTGATATTCTTCACAATCAAGCAACCAAGCTAGAAGGACTCTTCAATGAAGCCTCCTCCTACACAAATTATTACTAACTATCACAACATAATACTACAATAAAATAGTACTAATTAACCTACTAATTAACCCCTTACTAATTAGACCAAACCCTAATTAAATGCCATAAGACAACTATCCAAAAATTAGGGTTTACTAAACTAAAAGAAGAGGAAAAGATGGGGGAAATTATACTTACAAACTCAACAAATGAACAAGGCAAGGATTGAGGAACAAATCTTCACAACAATGGTAAATTTAGAGGCTGAGGTTTTGAGAGAGTTTTAGGGGATTTTTGAAAATGAAAGGATAACGTTTGGTGAGAATTGTGAGGTCAAAACAATGAGAAAAGGGGCAAAAGAGAGCTAGGTCCACAATCCACAATGCGCGTACAACAGTGAAAGCGACAACACTCGATCGAGTGCTCGGAGGCACTCGGTCGAGTGGACGAATCAGGGACTTTCCAAACGCAACCCATACGCACTCGATAGCCCCACTCGGTCGAGTGGCATCCACTCGGTAGAGTACTCCGCTTACTCGGCCGAGTGAAGCCTTATAAAAATCCTGAGTATTACAAAACTAGAGATGATCTTTCGTCCTCCATTTCTTAATTAATTCCATGAAACATCTTCCAGTCCATTAGCCTTACGAACCCAAAGTTGGTGGGCCCGTTTAATAGAGATAGATGTATCCATTTGAAAGGTAAGAATTAACTAGTATTGAAGTTATAAATATTATTGTTGTATATACAAATAATGGATGCGCACTTGGGGTGTTTTATGCACACCCTAATTCACCTCTGGAATTGAATTGAAATTAAGACTAAAGAATATAGCCTAAAACAGCCATGAGTTAATATAAGTTACAAAAGTGGCAATTACTATCTTTAACTTTACTCAAAGTTAAAATTAGTTCTTTTAGATTTTATATGTTGCAATCACGCCCCATAATTTTAATAGAATTGTAATGGAAACCTATTATTCAATTTTTCACTAATATATCAACAAAAATACAATTTTACAACTTTATAACTTTTATTTAAAAATGTAAGAGTAGGTCTTATCATTATACAGTTGTTAGACAATTAATTTATTAACATATAAGAAAATTCATGAAAATTTTATCATATATTTTTAGTTTGTTATAGACGAATGTGAACTTATATCTTAGATGAATAATTAATAGTATACTAATTATAAAGCCGAAATTTATATTTTGCGTGTTTTAACTTGTATAATAATATTAATTTAAAATAAATTTTTGGTTTAATGATACATAAAGGAGTTAAATTAAACCTTTGGTTAAGGCTAACGTCTAGCTCAGTGACGGAGCTACTGCTGGGCCTGATTGGGTAATAATGCGGTTAGAGTAGTGATTTATATATTAATATGAATTATGAATGGTTAATTTGAGATGCTGATCCTGTGCACGAATCACCAAGTGGTCATTTTTTGTATAAAATTATCTTTAGTCTCAATTTTTTTTGATTTTTTTTTAAGAACTTTATTAAAAATTATCTAAAAAACTCCCTCACAAACAAATAGAATAAAATTATCTAAAACAAAGTAGTGGGATTGATATACTCGGGTTTTTATTTTATTGTTGCCTTCAATTATTATAGGGACATTTTACAAAATTTATCGTATATATTTATCTTTCTTAGTTATTTTCATCATTGAATTTTGAAAAAAGCGGCTAATATAAGAAATGAGTATGACATGAATAATGAGTCTATTATACGCTCTTAAAAACACGTTTATATATCTTAATCAAAAATCTAAATATGCAAAACCGGCTCTGGTTACTGTTATTTTATGGCTACATTATGAAGGGGCTTGTTACGTTGTTACTAACAAATGAAATTTAGAACCTAATTTCACCAGTGAACAAAACTACGAATATTTTTCTTACACAAATTCTAATTTGTTATGGACACTTTTCCTCACAAGTTATGACCTCTCACATGATGCAAGTGAGATAGCAAGTGGGAAAGCAAGTGGGAGAAAGTTTGTAAGACGTCACAAGCTTGTTACCGGCACAGGGGAGACTACTTGTTTTTTCGGAAAATGCACGCGGTGCCCTTAGGTTTGACATTCGAAATAACAAATTTTTAATCTGAAAAATTTTAAGAGGCCATAACTCGTGTTTAAAAGCTCAGAAATTGACAATTTTTTTTTTATATTAATCATCTTTCCACGAACTACGACTTGAAAAAAATTTGTCGAGTTTGGAATTAATGACCAAGAGATATGGTCACTCAAAATTTATTCGGTCAAAAAACTTTGACATACAAAAACTACTAGCGTGAGTCGACTCGCGGCGTCAGCTGCCCTCGGTTTTCTTTGGACTTTTATCATTGAACAACTGATTAAGAGTTATTTTGGTCAGGCTCGTCTCAACATCCTCATTCCGTGGGATGGTTAGGGAAGTGGCCCGAGTTTTTTGCAAGGTTTTGATTGCGGTATCTACTATCTAGCTCGGTTGAACTTGGAGTTATGTGTTGCTCAACCATGTTCATGGGTGGCGTTAGTGTGCGGCCCTCTGTCACGACTCCCTTAAGGCGGGCCTCCTTGTTACGTGGGGGCATAACACCAGGTGTTACCGCTTGGATGAACGGTTGGGCGACTGACTTGGTTGTTAGGGACCTTGACAACGCAAGATTATGCAAGCGTCTAACGTGCTTGGAGTGTCCCTCCCCGACGTTTTCAGATTGAGGCATTTTTGAGGAGGTTTCTTGTAGGACTTTTATGTGAAGTTCTTCATAGACGACGCTAAATTGTTTCGGGTTAAAAAAATCAAGTCAGTGTTGCACGAACTCTGGGTCTGGTCAACGTATTCCTTTTAGATATATAATTTGATGATCCTCTATTACCTCGGACTGTACCTGCGCAAGCAACACACAGGGTCTCGGGGGTGTCCCGAGGGAGATCTCTTTGATGCATAATAAGTCAGTACGATACCCTTGGATGTATGGTTGGGTAATTTGGGTCCTTGCTTGAGGCTAAGTTTCTGAGGCTCTCTTAGATGCTTTTTGTAGTCTTATTCTAGAGAGAGAGAGAGAGTTGTTGCGATGTGATGTCTTACATGGATATTTGTGTCTCTATATAAGTTTCTTTCCTTGAAAGGCATCCAAAGGAGATATTTACGGGGAATAAGGAGAACCTTGTGCATGACTTGGCAAGCATTTGGGCCAGTGTGACCCGTCTATTTGTATACAGGTCGGGATGACTCGGCATTCCCCATCATTATTGATCCACCCTAAGATCCCGATCCTATCAACAATGATTTTAAGTTGTATAATAATATTAATATAAAATGAATTTTAGACGAAATGTTAATGATAAATAAAAAAGGAGTTAAATGTAACCTTTGGTTACTGGTTAGTGCTACGGCCTTAGGAGCTTGCTTCGCTGTTACTAACAAATGAAATTTAGAACCTAATTTCACTATTGAACAAAATTACGATTTTTTTTTGAGTGTTTTTTTTTTTAAAAAAGCAAGCATTCTTAAATACTGTGTCATACTGTCATTAAGCACGCGTGAGGGGAGGACTGACTACTGAGGAAGTGAGGAGGGGGTAAAAAAATAGAAGCTAGGATTAAAAAGAAAAAAAGAAAAAGAAAAAAGAAGGGGGGTTAAAATGAGTGAAAAGTCTTCCGCAAAACACGTCATGCAGAAGGCGGCGAATTAAGAAGCAGACAATCAGAATCGTAGAAGCATTACAATCCAACGGCCAACAACGCATGCCTTTGTTTGTGTCAGCGCCAGCTCAGGCCCTGCACTCCCCCACTTTTTTATTTTTTTTTCTTTTTTTTTTTATCCCGCTAATCTTGCTTAAGATGATACTATCCGTCTTAAACTTAATACATGTCAAATATCATCTTACATGGGTATATAAGACCAAATTTTTACTTTTATCAATGCATTCTGTTTTGTCATATTCATTCCACACGAGTGATATTTGACCCGTTTCAAGTTTAAGAAAGATAATATTTTCTTGAACAAGAATTTTTGAATTTTGCCTACATTGTCATAAAACGATGAGAATTTTAAGGTACGATGTTTTCTCGAACGTTTTTCTTAGATAATGTTTGGAAAAAAAAAAAAAGTGATCAGGGCAGTGTCTTAATCATACGAGACCAACTATTACGGAGACCCCTTCTTTCGCTAATCAATCAGCATACGAATTAGCTTCACGTAGATGTGATTAATAATTGATGAATTAATTTTGGTAAATTCAAAGATTTGGTCCTACAATATGTTAATTTGAGACAAAGTTTACAAAGACTAGCACTTAAAACGTACTACGTACTTATTATGTGGAGATTAAAAATGAGTCAATAAGAAAGCAAGAAGAACAGACGGCTGTGATTCTACTGCTCGTCGTACACTGCCAAGTGATAACCACGTGATTTCATTTATGGTCTACCGTACTCCTCCTTTTCATTTTTTTTTTTTTTTTTTTTTTTTACTTCTCACAAAATGTTTATACGACGATACATTAGATATGGAGGTGGACAGACGGGTCGATGGATAGCACTTCCTACGGCTCATTTTGGCACAATAGGAGATTGACACGACCCAACACGGTACGACATGTCATGAGTCAAGCCTGATTAATAAAACGGAAAATGGAATTTGCATCCTGATTACCACCAATGTTATAGACATAGATATAGTGTGGGCAATTCTATTGAGATTTCACGGACAATGACTAAGAGAAAAACAGTGACACAATAAAATTAAGGAATTAATAAAACAGATGATAGAATTTGCATCCTGATTGACATCTGCAAAATCGTTCATCTGGAGAACCACGTTCAAGCAATCTGAAGTTGCATCCAAATGCCAGTACCCATTCGCACTAGAGTCACATATTGCAAGTTTGAGTGTTATAGCATCCGCCTGAAAAGTAGATTTTGCCCAAAAGACAGCACGTCGAAAGTGAAAATTGGTTCCGGAACTATCTCAAATAAACCATCCAACCGTGGACTTAAAATTAGATTTCCAAGAAATATCACATTTTATTCTAATATGATCGGAATAAAGTTTAGAACCAATTAACAAATGAAGAAAGTGATTTCTTATGATCATACCACCTTCTAGCTCATCAGGGTGATCAATGCCCATAGGACTCAGCTTCCCCCTTTTCCGATTTTCCACCCATATATTATTGTTTGCATCCGAAACCAAGAGTTTAAAAAAACCATAATAATCAAAGGATGCACCTAGGGGTAATACTTTATTCCGTACGGGGTATTGTTTATGTTGTAGGAAAATTCATTTTAAAATACATAACATACATATTTTAGAGTTTTTATTTGGCTAAATAGGATTATTCGACAAATTAATTGGAGTTTTGGAACTGGTTTCAAACTATTTTGGCCCATTGGATCTACTTCATCACTTTTATTTATTTTCCCAATTTTTAGGTAAAACAGTCACTTGAACCTGCGACTTTACTCTGTTCCACATCATCCAAAGCAATAAATTAGAACTACTCGTAATATGCAGCAGGGGAAGCCGCATCTTCATCCCACGACTTTATTCTGTGTCAATATCAAGAACGTTTGAAACAAACGGTTTTGGCACTGGGGAAGGGGTGAAGTCGCTCGTCACATCGGCTGCTTTCCTCTTTCTCTGTTTCTAAAAGTTCCAACTATGTTAATATTTGGAAATAAGGTAAAGCCGTTGGTTTAACTGGCGGCTTTATCTGAAATCAAGATAAAAATGCTGATGTTGACCGATCTGAAATAGTTTGAAACCAACCCCAAAACCTTAATTAGTTTTCCAAAAAACCTTATTTAGCCTTGAAAATCCCATATTCTCACAAGTGTAAAATATGATCCAAAACACAAACAAAACAAAACGTCTTACTTGTGACATACACTATCCGTCACAAGCTGAATACAGATAGTGTTCCTCTTAAAATAAGGCGAGTGGGAGGGCAAGTGGAGGAAAAATGGAGTACCACATGGATAGTATCACTTGCATATTGTGAGAAGGGTACTATCCGTCTTCAGCTTGTGATGGATAATGCCCGTCTTCAATGAGAATTTGTACAAACAAAATGAGCTAACAAGGGTGATAAATAACAACTGTCATAAGCTTGTGACCTCTTACAACCCTCTTCCACTTGCCCTTTTGTCTCACGTTAGAAGCTTGTGATGAATTTTATCCGTCATAGAATTTGTAATTAAGTAAAATGGGAGATTGGAGAATAAATGAATTTAATTTTCATTTTTTGGCAGCAGAAAAAATAAAGTTGATAAAGTAGGAGTAATTGTAAAGTGAGAAGGGACCACGGGATTGGCAATTATAGGTTAATGATGAACAATGTTGAAAAATTGATAAAGTGATAACCTTTTAGGTGTACACTGTGCAGGTACAACAGCTCTCTTAAGCAGAAAGCTCATTTTTAGTCAGCTGATTTTGCGTTGTCTCTTTGACTTCAGCTAATCATCACCTACTTATTAACTTAACTCTCCCAATAATTCACCTTAGTATCCCCAAGCAGAAGGTCAAGTTAAGTGGGTAATATTGTTGTTATTGATAATTCGAAAACCGTCTCATTAGAGGGAAAAATCCCCTAATTTCCATCTAATTTAGGAATCTAAACATAAGAAGCACCCTATGTGATGAAAGTGATAGATGCAATTGCATTGCATTTGAAATTGGGCATAAAGAAGAGCATACTAAATGTAAACATCTCCCAGTACCACACAATTTCAGTATCAAAGGACCTTTGGCCAAACTTAAAAAATGTAAAGTCACAAGTCACAATAAATTGAGTTTGGGTAAACATAATCAGTTAATATTTATTTATAAAGTGGGGCCATTAATAATAAAGGTCAAGAGTCAAGAAAATTAAATACACTTATATAGCACAGATGTGAGTTATGATATATCAAGGTCCAAATTGCATATGTGATGCATAATATAAAACGCAGAGGTGCCTATCATTTTACTCTGCACAACTGAATTGCTGTAGTCTGTATCTCAGTGACTCGACCAAATCAACCATGGACTTGTCAATCAATACATTTTCCTATTTATTCAATTCAATTCAATTCAATTTTTCTACTACTACCACGACTTTAAAGATTAGACTACATGTCCGTTACACTCCAGCCAACCTTTGGACCATATGTCACCTTTTCTTTATATTTTTCTAAAATGTTAAAAAGTGTTAACATTTGTTCAACACAAAGTCATACTACACACATATTTTTTCTAAAATGTCTTAATCTAGTGGTTAAGATGGGGTGTTGTGGATAATAGGTCTCAGGTTCGAATTCTCCTTCTCCTTTATTGTAATGTGACTAAGTATGTGCTTTCGTTACACCCAAAAACAATTTCACTTTAGGGAGCCTTTGATTCAACAAGGGGAAAAGGAATGAAAATAAGAAAGGGAATAAAGGGGAAAGGAATAGGAGTACCCCAAATCTAATCACTTGTTTCGTTACATAAGAAAGGAAATGCCTTATTATTTACCAACCACCTACTTACTCAACTACCACCACTCATACAACTACTTCTACCCACACTACCGCCCACCCCCATCGCGACAAGACGCCGACCATCTACTGTCGGTGCTCCCTTCCCGACCATCCTTACCCATTGTCCCTCTGACCACCACTACAACCACCATTTTTAAACCTTAAAAACTTGCCCCAATAATCGAAATCCCCTGCTCCCCCACCCACGAAACCACCGGATGGAGAGGGATATGGGGGTAAGGGAGGGGTGAAGGGAATCATTCTTTTGGTCAAACAAACACCAATAAAGGATATCAACCTATTTGTTTCCCTTTCCCTTTCCCGAATACCCCAAACCAAACACCCCCTTATTGTAGTTAATTTAACTTATTCACAAGTGAAATAACTAACCTCAAAGTATAAGGCATTTCAGAATCACGTAAACTGAATTGTGTTTCCTCTGTGTCGTATGAGATATTGGTTAATGGGGTACCTTTACAGCAATTTAAGCCGGGGTGTGGATTACGGCAAGGCGATCCACTGTCACCCTACCTTTTTATTCTTTACATGGAGGTCTTGTCACATAATGTAGGTAATGCTCAGCGTGATGGTTTGTTAAGGGGGAGTTCAGCTATGCAGAGGCATTCAGCCGATGACTCACTTATTCTTTGCGGATGTTGCGGTGTTCTTCCTACAGGATACATACCTTATTTAACATGAAAAATGACAAAATTACCCTTACACCCACTACCTATTTACACCTTTGCCTTCCAGTCACCCACTCACCAACTACTCAATTACACAATTCATTTCATGTGGCCTCAATCAAAGTTTCCAACATTACCCCTCACTTTTCCACATTTTCTTAAATAACCCAATTTTCTCTATGTTACCATTTGTGTGGATCGGAGATAGTATTTAATAATGGTCAATTCAATCAATATCTATATCATTAATACATTCCCTCAAATGCTTGCACAAGGCGTTGAGGATAGAGGCGACAATTGCTGACACGACCCAAAAACATGACACGAACCCAACACGAAATTAGCGGGTTAGGGTCAAGACGTTGTGACCCATTTAAATAATTGGGTTGACACGACACGACTCAAAACTTAAATGGGTCGGGTTAGGGTTGATGTCTTTTGACACGAACAACCCTTTTATTTAAAATTGTAAATAATATATTTGACTTTAGTCAATAATTCCACAAACAACTTAAAATTAGCATTTCCATTCATCGTTTTTTTGATAATAAGGTTATAAAACTTAGTTTATTGTATTAGTTTATTGGGTTAAACGGGTTAAGTGAGTTAAAAATGGTCTGCTTAAAGATAAATTGGTTAAACAGGTCGGGTTGGGTTATAGAAAAATTAAATGGATCGGGTTAGGGTAGGGGTAGTGGTGACCCGTTTAATATTGACACAAACACGAACACGACACGACACGACCCGACCTGTTTGCCAGGTCTAGTTGAGTAGACCTCACAATTGACCTGGCTTGATGACTCGACCTACACCTGCCCCAACATCTAAACTGAGGATCCGAACATGACCCAACCCGAATTGATCTGACTATATAT
>VHZZ01003369.1:90547-109532 GCA_009801015.1 Silene noctiflora
TCACCTAAATAAAATCAACACATAAATCTAAAAAAAATTAATAAATCGAAAAAACACCAACACATAAATCAACACTCACCAAAATTAACACCAAATCTGAAAAAAAAAACAACAAATAAGGAATAAAAAATAACAAATAAATAAGGAATAAAAAAATAAACAAATAAATAAACAAATAAATAAGGAAATCAAACAAAGAAATCTACCGACAAAATCAACACTCACCAAAAAATTTACCCAAAAAATTGTTTTTGATCCTTAACAGACAAATCTACCAAAAAAATTTAAAAAAAATATAAAAACAAAACATCTTGTAAGCAGTTAAAAAATATAAAAAACAAAACAAAACAAACAAATCTACCGATGCCACTCTCCCTTTGACCACCAACCATCATCGCCCCCTCTTGGTTGCAGATCTGGGGAACGAAAGAAGAAAGGAGAAGAGGGAGGAAGGGACGACGGTCGGCGGAGGAACAAAGAAAAAACAAAACAACAAAAAAAAAAAAGAAAAAAAACAGGCGAAAAGAGGACGCCGTGACACGGCAGAAGGAGGAGGAAGGGACGGCGGAGGCGGCGGAAGAGGAGGCACGGCAGAAGGAGGAAAGGAGGGACGACCGGTGGAGGAGAGGAGGTGCGGATCTGTGGTGGTGGTGTCGTGTGTGGATGTCAGGTTGGTGAGTAAGGAGGGGTGTCGGGTGGTGGCCGGCTCGGTGGGCTGAAGGTGATGGTGGAAGGAGGAAGGAAGGAGGAAGGTGATGGTGGAAGGAGGAAGGAAGGAGGTGGTGTCGGGTGGTTGGCTCAGTTGTTTTTTTTTTTTTGTTTGATTTGGGTTTTAGGGATTATGAGAGGAAATGAAAGGAGATGAGAGGGAAGTGAGACATAGAGAGAGGGAGGGGATTATGATATGGGAAGAGGATGAATAATTAGTGGGGTTGATAATTAGGTTGATGAGCTAATTATAGTAGATTAGTTTATAGCCATTCATTTTGATTGAATCACATCCCTCCATCTCCTTCATCCAAAGGCCCTTATAAGGACTTAGGGACTTATATGATATGGATGACTTATAAGAACACGACCCTTAAACTTGTCAAATCGTCTTGTTAATATCCGTTTCTTGTTCTTTAAAGTCTATACGTTCTTATGAAAATATTAAAAAGATAACAAAGGTGATAGGAACTCGCAAGGGTCCTATAATCCCAAGTCCAAACTTGATTTAAGCCAAAATCCCGTTGGCATATCTGTGAGCCTTGGTTTTATTCTATATATATCAATTTGGTACAAAATACATATTTCAATGACTATAGTCTATAGATACACAACGTATATTTACGAACAACTGATATCTCCAGACAAGTATGACACTCTAGAATCTAGACACATTTCAGATGACTATTTTGTGTGTCATGTGATTAAATTTCTTAATGATCTCTGAGACGTAAAATAAATGGATTAATTTAGAATAGTAAACAGTAGAGTACCTCGTGCAGCTCATAAAAGCTTCAGAAACACCTACTACCATGTGACCATATTTACTTCTTGAAGTTATATGTACTCGAGTATGGCACCAGTGTGATTAAATCCGCATGACACCTCCAATGCCTTCACATTGCTTCCAAAATCAACCAAAGCTGGCTCTACATAGTCAACATCAGTTCCATGGCCCTGTAGTTAGAAGAAAACTGAAACATGTGAGATCATGAAATTATTGAAGCTGTTAAATATCCGGAAATCTCTGGATATTATTCTGAACTAGAGAATAGGAATGGCGAGCAAGCCTTTCAGGCTTCTTTTTTGATAGGAAATTGTTAATATTAAATTAGCAAAGGACGCCTAGTTCCATCGTATAAACGTAGTTGTCATATCCTTAACGCATTATGCCTATGCATCCCTACAAAATTTGATTAGAAAATATAAGGGTGAACGTTTTTCAAGCTAGAATTTCAGCGTAAACAGTTGTTTGAAGTTATCGAAGTTGTATCCAGTTCTCCATTTTCACTTTATTACACATGCTATGCAGTAGTTAGCCTACGGTTGTCTCCTGTACTACTTAAGTAGACATTTATCAAGAGCATAGTCATGGAGAGAAAGGAAACTGAATAGTAAGAAGTCAAATCATTTTTATAATGATAATAAGAGTGGGAATAGGCAACGAGCAGTCAAGGTTCATGAAGACTGAATAAGAAGTCCCTCCACAAATTGATGAATAAAAAAAAGAAAAAAAGAAAAAAAGAAAAAAAGTTCCCCAAATCAAATAACCAAAATTATAGACTGATGGGACAAAATACGCAACGCCTGGTCAAAAAGAACTTCCACTGTTTTTGGTAGACCGTTTATGATTTTGAGGCGGTTAAAAAAATACACGTAAAAGCAATTATCAATGATTCAGTAATAAAGGGAACCATGGGGCAAAGGGAGAGTAATGTATTGGTCGAAGATACAGTGTTGATTAAGAGGGATACACAACTACACAAGTCCACTTGCCAAAGCTTAACGCCAAACTTTAGCTGCTGAATGGAATATATAGCCACCTTATCTAACTCAGGTATATCCAACTCAAATGACAGCACAAACTTTAACGCCAAACATCAGCTGCTTTCAGCACAATGCTGAATGACCCTCCACCACAAGCCCACACATGCTATTGCATGTGTCAAAACGTCTTGGGAGAGGATAATAGATAATTGCATTAAGAATAATAAAAATTCTAGCATTTGAATTCCAAAAGGTCAAAAGGCAGCAATAATTATTAGAAGAATACAAACTTGAAAGAAAAAAAGGAAACACAGGACAACAGCCAAGAATATACCAGTTGCCCTCCAGAAGACTGTCCATCTACAGAGAAAGTCCCATGAGAACCTCCCCATCCCCATGTGAAGACATAACCATCTGAAGAAAATAGAATTACAAAATCATCAAGTCTGAGATTTTGGAGTGAGACAGACAGTAGAGTTGCTTGGGACAGGCGTAATTGTTACTGGGTAATAGAGCTCAATACAAAGGGAGAGAGGAAGAAATTGGTGGTCACGGTGGGTAGAAAAGGGGGTATGGGAGGCGGGTAACTGTTACCCCCTTTACTGTTTAGCTATTATCATCCTTCCCTCATTCTACCCCCCACTACCAGTCTACCACTACTTTCCTCCTTTTTTTTTTCTTTTTTCTTGTGTTGAACTATTATTATTCCATCACAATTACCTTCCTTCCAAGCCAGACCTCAATGATTCACACATAATAAAGAGTACGAGAAATAAAAGAACAGAAATTTACCGCAGACAACTGGAAACCACACCCAACAACGACAACTAATAAACAGTAGCAATACTACGACGACTGAAAGCAGCTAATATCTTACAAACTTACAAAAACAAAAATAGGAGAAGTAACACATGAGCGATGAACAAATTATTTCGGTGGAGTACATAAGGCACAAACTCAGTAATGTTCAATACTAAATGTGTCGTAGAGAAAATGTTGAGACTACAAGGACGAGATTTTGCAGCAAAACACACCTGAAATAGCTGCTGTGTGCTTCCAGCCGCAAGAAACCTGAGAACACATACAACATCAATGAAATATCAAATACTGGATGCTACGAGAGTAAATTTTATTCAACTATAAGGTCTATAACAATAAGAGACAACACAAAAAACTAAAGAGCAGGACATGGCCACATATTATTTCCTACGCTCTACCTAAGCTGACAATTGACATGTGAACTCAAGGAAAAACATTAAATTCCAATATCTAGCACAAACCTTACTAACTGGCTGCCTTAAAAAAGGACCTTCAACTCTCTGCGGAGATTGACTGACATCTGTGTAGCTTAAAAATAAACAAAGAGCACAACGTCAATTAGAGGCTACATATCATCATTAACATTTGTGCAAAGCAATTGACTCGTTTATCTAACAATAAACAGAAGCATACCCAATACCAAGGCAGCCATTTTCATTTGAACCCAATGTGTACAACTCTTTATTACCTTCGCCAAAAAAAAAACCAACAAAAACTATAAATTAGTTGGTGCTACCAGGTTAACTACATAGTAAGCAAACAAGTTACTTTTGGAGGAGGACAGGGATACATGTTCATGATAAAATGTACATAAAACAACAATTTTCTACATCTATCAGTTTCCTTATATTCTGGGGATTAGCCCAATGGTTAAACAAATAGGGTTATGTAAAGCTCTACTGCATAAACACTCTTCTATTTAATTATAAAACCCCATAAGGGGGAATGAATAGCCTTGCATACATTAAAGGGAAAAATACTAAATTTACTCTATTCTATTCGCTATGAATTTACACCCTATGGAAACAACTACCCATTGAAGATGATTGTCTGCAAAAAAATTTGAAAAATCAGCAGACGGTGCTGATCATAGATACACAGAGCTTCCTATCCTCAGAATACAGACCACATGCAGGCATAATAGCAGCTGCAAGCCTGCAAAGACTATTTGTAAGATGGACCATCAATCTAAATCAAGCTCTTGACATGAACAACATTCCGGAACGATACAAGTAGAACAATCGTTCATGAAAACATTTTCAAAATTTGAGCGTGGTGCTTGTGCAAATGAAAAGAAGGATCTGTCCACCACATCTTATTCTATGACTTAGCAAAGGACTAGAGACTCTCCATATTGGACACCATTTCTACCTGAGTACCTATTTGGGCCAAATTTCTGCACATTAGGCCAGCTTGCGTGGCAAATGCGAAGAGGAAATGAGAGGAGTAAGTGGGCTGGAAGCCTGGAAATGAGTAAGGAGCGCGGCTCAAGGGTCACAGGAAGAGCAGAGTACAATTGGAAACGAGCCAAACAGCAGCTAGACCCACAAAGAGCAAAACCCTACCTTGCAAAAGAAGGCAGCGGGAGGAAAACCCTAGAGAGGGTTTGAGCTATAAAAGAAGACGGAAGCCATGCAGAATCGATCATCACATAATCACCCGAGCAAACCCTACGTTAGAACATTTGACATCATTCCAAACTTACACGCCTGCAGCCTTCAGAAGGTCACACAGGCATGTCTATAGTTTTTGTGATCCTAGATAAGATGCTTGATAAAGAGACATGTTGATCTTGCGCACTAACAAAGTTACTGTGCAACAGCCTCGAGTCTTCGACAATTACATGCACATTATGCTCATAGTCAAGATAATTTCCACATTCTTTCCTCAAAAAATATTTTATACAAGGCTTTTAAACGGACGCTTTGTCAAAATACCAACAAAAGTATTTTTCATTAGAAATGCAGAAGAGATCAAGAATTACCAGTTATGATACAAGTGTGGTAACCACCACATGCAATTTCTTCAGAAACTGGCAAATCCATTAAGAGTGATGGCCCTGTTCTGTTGTTTGACCCAAAGCTCTGCAAATGATAGTTCTATTAGCCAAGGCTAACAAGCATCTTTAGCAAATCAACAATTCAAGTATATACACAAAATCCGTTTTAATCACCGGAAACTCACAAGCTTTTCCATTGCTCTCTCACCAAAGACAAAGACGTTGCCATTTTCTGTTGAAAATGAGGATCAAAAGAAATTTAAAATCAATTTCGCATGAAAATTGAAATATCCAAATAAATTATCCATAGAAAAGGCCACAAAAATACCATCAACGCAAGCTGAATGCAACAACCCCGCAGCAACCATTTTGACCTGGTATAAAAGTATCACATTTAGAAATGTAATTACACTGAATTTAATGAACAAAGTTTGTTCAAAAGGTCGGAAAGTTGTACCTTGATCCCATCAAGTCTCTTGATGACCCTCGGTGTGAATTCGCTGCAATAAGAACATTATATAAGAAATAACACACTAAGGCTTGAAAATATATGTCAACATTGTCATGTTCTCAGCAGCTGGCATGTAAAGTTTCCCAGTGTTTTACTTACGGATACCACCTAGATACAAACGGAGTTGATCTGAACTGCTTATCTGTTACCACTTACCATTTTGCTGTCATTACTCTGAACCATCAAATTCAGCAAGTTCACAGCACACTATGTGCACAGATATTACTTGGTTGAAAATTCCCAACCTTTTTACCCAAAAAAACCGTATTTTGAGGAACATAACTAAGACCACGGCATAGAGGGGTAAACAAACCCAAATAATTACTTGAACTCAAAACCTTGAATAATATTAAATAAATGAACACACCACGAGTAGAACTCCAGTTTTGACAAGATATTATCAATAGTAAGCTAGTAACCCCTCTAAGCCACATAAAGCTACCCCAAGGCGCTAGAGGTGGGAAACGTGCTGGTCAAGGCCCATCCCACCCTGAACTGCCCTGAAATTATTTGGTTTAACCCTGCACTACAGGCAACTCTGGCCCTGATTCATGGAAAAAGCAAGATTCGTATCATGACTATCATCCTTCACCATGATCTTGAACACAACTCAGGCCCTAAATTGCCAGGACTGTAAAACCCACTGATGGATACTCAAGAATTACTTAGGTAAAGATTGTGTAAGAAAAATACTCCATAGCTAATAGTCCAAACCCTCAAAAAATTATCCCAATGTGGTCAGCTTAAAGTTAACCCATCGCTATCTCCAAACGCTTGCTCAGAAACATCGACCATGACCCACCAGCCCATTTGCTACTTATAGATACCCTTTTGCTTAAATAGTGAAAATAGGGAAAGAAATAGCCTTAGTTTAAAAAAGGCGTACTTTGGCACACTTAAACCTAGGCACTAGACAAAATACCTCGGTGCGCCTTATAGACAAGACGGAGCCAGCAAGACACACTACTATGCAATTTCAATATTTTGTTCCTTTCTCTTCTAATTCCTTTCTTACTCCCTTCTCTTTGGCGAATTAATCCCTAGCTTTTACTTCGTCACATGTTAACCCTCTTTAAATTCCAAAAAACAACAAATATTGCATAAAACTGTATCTTAAAAATACAAATTTGTTTAAAAAGTATGCCTAGTATCTATGAGGCACACCTCCTTGTCTCGGGGCACCTCCCACCTCTTAAAACTACGAAATTATGAGGGTGTTTCATAACAATTAGTATCCTACCTCCATAAATATTCAATAGTCATTTCCCATTCCAAGATGAAATATTTTAGGGGAGATACTCCAGTCCCACCCCTTCAGTTATATCATCAACGGGTTCTCGCACCCAGCCTCTTCCTTTCCCTCATTCTTGTCATTCAAATTAAAGGGCTCCTCTAGCCCTCAACCCCTTATCGTTTTTGTGATCAAGAATAGGCCAACACCACAGTGACTATAGGCATGTTATATATTAAATTAACAAAGTAAAAAACTAAGTATCCTGAACTTTGTCGCTTAAGCAATCTCTAATGGCAGTAAGGAACTGAAGATGCACCATACATTTGCTATAACATATGATGGAAAACAAAAGTATAAGAATTTAAAGCATTTCATATTGAACAGAAACAATACCATCCACTGCTTAGAAAGCCTAACAAGCTTGACTGACGGTCATGACCTAGTCTTCCAGAGCTTCCTTCTCCCCAGCTCAAGGTAACACCCTCATCTTTCAACCAAAGAACAATAGTGACTTCAGGTCAACATAATTCTTTAAACTAATATAGTTACTACTTAATAGTAAAAAATAGCATAGAGGAGATAGCATCATACCAGTGACAGCAATGGAATGCTCTGAAGCTAAAGCAGCCATTTCAATGTTGATTCCACTCAAACATGTAACTTTTAATGGTCTCGAGACTACGCTTGGTGCACCTGACAGACATATTGAAAATGAACAATATCAACAGAATAAGCTGGTAGCATTCATAGATAGAATTACTAGTAAGTACGAGATAAACAACCGGCTTCTCCCAAATGAACTGCTAGCAAAATGCAGGACAGGATATCAAGAATAAAGATGCATAAACTATAAAAGTTGTACACTACCCACCTCTTCAAATAAACACATCTCACAGTTTTGATTTTACAAATATCAGACTATGCCTATTTGATCTCTCTTTATCCACTTATTATGTGTTTTACCTCCTAGCAGCATTCATTAGGACGGTTCATGTTAGGCAACGATTGACGAACGAAGAACAGAAGAACAAGGGTGCACCCGAAAAAAGCAATACATAGAAGGAAATTGATATTCAATTTTTACATGGGTATGGTTACATAATTCCGTCTTTAAAATCAATAGATCTACAAATAACCTTCATACGGCTGATTGTTACCACATTTACAATGAGAAATTATAATGCGTGTTCTGTGCCAGTTGGAAAACTTTCGACCGTCTATTACAAGTAGGGCCTTCTCTGACCAGTTAAGGGGTCATGACTCGTGTGAAATTTCAAAGGTAATCTATCATACCATTATAATAATATAGATGTATATTGTGTATATCATCAACTTTTTAATTGTCTAGACTAGATGATGAAAAATGTCTTATTCAAACTTCTTTTATTTTATTAATAATGGCATGATGGTTATACAATTGTTAAACTAAAAACAAGAACTCATATGAGACCTTTGTATTCATAAGAATGTCCCAGTTCATATTTTCATAGCAAGTTATAACAATCTCATACAAGACTAACTATAAATTAAATAGAAACTGTGGTTCAATCAGCTCACTACCAACAGGAGGCGCATGTTTGAAACCCTAGAGAGAATTTACATCTTTTGATAACCCGTGTGAACCCACCCCCACCTAGGTCCTCCCTTGTAGACAATCCCGACTCCACAAGTTATATTAGCATTGACGTTTAGTTGTTTCTGCAGGTGTAGCCTTAAATAGACCACGCTTCTGACAAGGAAAAACATGTCATTTGGAAAACCAAGGCAAAGTCAATAATTTCTGCAGGTGTAGCCTTAAATCAAAACAAATACGTTGTAAAAATAAAGCAAGGTAAGAAAATTGTGAACGGAAATAGAAAATTAAAACACTAAAATAGGTTTATGGGGAAAAAAGGGGTATAAATTAAGGAAAAAATGTTCTTGTAAGTAAATGGTAAAAGTAAGAAACAAAAATTTAAAAATAAATAAATAAATAAATAAAATCAAAAACTCAAACTCAAACATCTTTGAACATGAATTTTTCCTCTCTTGAGTGCCCTCTCCATCGCCATATTCTCACTAATCCCCAAAACATCCATATCGTTTTCAATCACCCTTATCCATGTTTGTTTTCGGTCTTCCCATAACTAAACAACGAGAACAGGGAAAAAAAAAGTTAACGGCACCAGACAAGTTCAAGCGACGCTAACCATGTTAATATTTGCTTTCATCCATAATGATACTGAAACTGAGCAACTATTAGTGCTTGCTATTCAGGCAGTACAATATTTTGTCAAATTTTCTGATCAAACATCAACTCATAGGCAATATTTCAATTTAGATAATATGCCCCCACAATAGACGCCCCAAAATAACTTCAAATCAGACTGCTTATTAGTGCTCTATTACAATGCACAGAAAATTGGTCATGAAACAATGTCACATGAATACCTGAAAATGGCAAGATGCATATGTTACATTGTATGTCTTGCCATGCAAGAAAGATCACTTAAATAATGAGTTAATTAAGATGAAAATAAGGGGTTACATCTATAAAAAAAAAAATGATGGTTCATGATTCATATAATTAGTTTCTCATCTTCATCTCCATCAGCCCACTCTCATACGAGTTTTCTCAAGTTAATTTTTGTATCCTCGTATTTAGGATTCCACTTTACACGTACCTTGTTTTGTTTTTTTATACTCCTTCCATTTTTTCCATTTAGCCCCATTTGTGAATTTACGGAAGGGGCACTAGGAAAAATGGTAAATAATGAAAAAATTGAGGATTATTTCATGGGAATAATCCAAACTATCTCTCCCCTTCTCATATTAATCGATACTAACGTTTAACTGAGAAAAATCCGAGCTCTTGACTCATTTATCTTTTAATGAACTTAGGGAAGGGAGACCTTTAAAACCGGTTCCCTTGACTTATAAACCTGAAATCAGTCCTCTACTCCTCTCGTCACTCTAAACAAAACCAAATCCTCTTTTCCTCCTTAATCAAATTAAAAACAGAACATCAAAATGTTTCCCACTTCGACCTCACATCTTCATCAAGAATTTACAAGTCTTTCCGAATCCATTCAATTAGCAACCTTGACAACATCTTCTTCAAGGTACTAATCATCATCAACAAACATACATCGTCCTCATTTATTAACTTTGGAACTGCTAAACGGGCTTACATGGTTAAGGAATTTGACTCTATTTATATCAATGGTGGTACCGAATTTGAACAATGAAAGTGGGTGTGTATTCATCAGCATACCCAAGTTTGCAGGAGCACATGCCAAGCTTGAATATCTCCTTAGATGGTCTTGAAAATGGGTAGGCAGATTCCAAGTGCAGCGATATATGAGAACAATGGTGGACGGCTTTTGTTTCCCTTTGAAGATCTGAAACAAGTCTCAGGTACCACTATTGATGACGGTTCTGATCATAATAACAGTACCAACAAATCCTCAAACAACGTCCCTACCACACTCATCCACCTCCTTCTCTATTCTTTTTCCTTGTTGTCATAAGGTGTTCATTCAATTGTTAATACAAAATTCGGGGTTCCATTAGGAGTTTATTAAAAGGTTTTCCTGGGTTTTTCTTACATTGTTGTCCTAAATTGTTTAGTTAGGCTTTTCTGGGTTTTCTTTAGTGTTTTTGGTTTTTTTTTTTTTTGCTAAAATTTGAGATTATAGTGTGGATTTTTTCTAAAATTTGTGATTATAATGTTTGATTTATGGTTGGATTGGTTTGTGTTGGGGAAGTAGGTTATTTGATTAGTTTTTTTTTTTGGATTTTTGATGAACTTTGGGTTTAGTTTTTAATTTGAGGAAAGTGATACAGAGAGGGAGAAGAACAATAACAAAAAATGGGGCACATGGTCTTATGACCTGATAGCTTACCTGTCGTAGCAGGTAAAAAATTGGTTCAGTTCAGTAAAAGATAGATAATGTAATAGTTCAGATTTTTCTCAGTTAAACGTTAGTATGGATTAATATGAGAAAGAGAGGTAAAATTTGGATTATTCTCGTGAAATAACCCAAAAATTGAAGTGGGTATTTTTTTTTTTCCTCCGCTTAATTTCGTTTCTTTCACTCTTTCATCATTCTTTGTGAAAATGTGATTAACTTTTATTACTTTTATTGTTTGCCTTTTCACAGTGAAGAATTCACATGACGATCATTTTAACCAACCCCAAATCATTTTGAAATGATTTTTTTATTACACACTCACCGTTGTAGTAAATGAATTACACTCCCAAATGAAATAAGAAAGAGATCAGGAATTTTGCACTCAAGAGAGGAGACAGCATGAACTAAGCATAAATGATGAATTAATCAGCAAATAATAATAATAACATAACAGCTAATAATAGTCATATGATAGATTGTTACTCTTGCCAAGCCCAAGCTGTCCATTAGTGTTCTTTCCCCACATATACAGTTCCCCATCCGCTGCATTGTACAGAAAACCATCCAGAAGTTAGAAGTAAGAACCATGGCGCCCTTAAACAAACGAGGTATACAAACTTTTGAACATAAGCGGTCAATTGGGCAGTAATCAATCCCCTACATCCTAAAGTACTTTGCCAAATTAGTGTCTGAACAAAGCTGAATTAGCTCAGTCAACAGATAAGGTGGTGATAAATTTTTATATATATGATTTTTTTACTAAACATCAAAGCTTGCATAAGATTAAGATAATCTTGTGAATCATTACTCATATAGGTTTTTAATGTGCGCCCTTGGAGCATACATTAGAAAAACCGTACGGAATTATAAGGACAAGAATCCATCAAGAAAGAGAAATACACAATGACACTAATCTAAATAAGGGTAATTGGTAGTTTGGACAAGAAGCACCCATTGTGCTTACCCCGAAAGAAGATAAGTCTTCAAGTCACCCACCATAGCTTTACAATGTTATAAAGAACAAACAAGGTGTGGAGACTTTATAATTAGATATGAAAGATCGTCAAAAGTCTCAAGAACCTTACTTGTAATGGCACAGGAGTGAGAATAGCCAGCTGAAATATGTTTGATCTGTTTCTCAATTCCTGGAACTAACGTTGGCTCCTAAAAAGTAATTAGAGGCTCAAATAAGAATTAATTTGGATTTTTAACATATATTTACCACAGTAGTGAAAAACAAAATTAGAAAATTTTCAATGCATAAACAAGGCTTGAGTAATTAAATTCTAACATTTCAAGAGTAATTAAATTCTATCTTCTTGAGCTTCAAAATCTAGTGCCAGATTACTAGTTACTATATGCCAACAATGGAGCAACTTAGAACATACAACACTAATAGTCCTGAGTGTATTCACAGTACCTCAATCTGCCTCTTCTATAGTTCCTTCAAGACCCATCAGAACGAATGTCAAGCATAGAAAATACCCAACCTAGTGACCTCATTTAGGCAACAATCACCAAGGCTGATTGGTCGAATAAAATACCTAATAATGTGGTTTTGTTCCCCTTTTTAGTTATATATAGAGGGTAAATATCTTCATGTATACATCCCTTCTTTAATATGTTCGAGAAAAATCGAATAAATGATGACAAATACTCTCAAAAAAGGATGATCAAATATCCTCTCAAAAAAGGATGATCAAATATCCTCTTCGAAAGTTAACTACAAACTATGCGATTGCATTAGAAGATTGTAATAGGGGTGCCCCTTCTTGCTGCCATAGAAGCAGAGTAAGTTACACGTTATCGAGAGTCAAGAAGTTCACGTCATAGAAGAGTTTCCCCTCCAGCATAACAAACCGAACACAGCCAGAGTTACGCACTTATGCATCACCAAAAAAATCTTATCCTTCCCACCTAGACCCTGGCTCCAAAGCACCCGCAGGACAGGCCCATTGCTCCTCTATCACCGCAATCAGATGTAATTATGTAAAACAACACCGTCTTTCATAACAACCCAAACATAAAGATTACCATGATACTAAAAAGACCGTTTGCAACATTTCATATCAGCAAAGCAAAGGATCTCATTATCTTATCGAAGAATAGACATAAAAGATCAGAAACAAACACAAGACATGCTTTCCGTTTCTTGAGCATACAAAAACACTCAGTAGCATACCATTGTGTAATTCAAATCATCAGAAATCCCGAGTTGTCCAAAATCATTGAGTCCAGAAGCATACACACGTCCAGATTCTGCCATGTGATAACTAATAGCAAATGAAATCCTCCCAACATTGTAACACAAACATAATTGTATACATATATAAGAATCATCATAACTCAAATATCAAGTTGAGCTTGTAACAATACTCACTAGTTGGTCTTATATTTGACAACCAAACAGAAACCGCAAAAACTGAAAGTAACCATGCCACACTTCAAAAAGTTCCATCTTTCACAGAGACCAGCTATTGACGTGAACTAGCTAGAAATGATAAAGTTCAATTTCTTTACTTTTGTATCAACATTATTAAGGTTCACTCGCAGTTGTGACCTTGTATTCAGCAAACTTAAACTTGCAGGCTTCGGTTTCAAAATTCTTGCCACATCTGTAGCCTAAGCAATAAGCATGACAATATGACATGATTATGTGTCATACTGTAATGTACTCCGTAGTTGCTTCAGCAAAATCGTGAAACTGTCTACATACACCTCAATATAGCCACCAACGGCCGAACTAATTTCAAAACTAAAGTCATCCAACACAACAAACTAAAAGTCTAGGATACTAATGGAAATGTTCCTCAATATAAAGAAAAGCTAAACTTTTCAATCGTCTCATACGATTAAACCTTCTCTTGCAAACATTATTAATTGACAATACCTCAACGATCAAGCAGTAAATTACTATAATGTATACTTAATTAAAGCAACAATTGATGAATAAATTGAACAAACCTGTGAGAAAAAGAGTGTGAGCACCGCCACAAGCGAGAGAGCGAAGCGAATCAGCACCGTGAAAGGCAGAGCAGACGACGGGGCGCCATTGAGAATCGAGGCCGCCGAGGCCTAACCGACCGTAATCACCGTTTCCCCAAAGCGCGGCAAATCTCTTTTCTCCGCCATTCGAGTACCGCCGAGACGATAATCCTAACCCTAACCGTGATCGACAAAGTGGAATTGATTCAGCGAGGTGGAAATGGCGGGAAAAATGAGCGTAAGTTTTACGCCACGACATAGTGAAGGGAAGAAGGGATCATGGGTGAATTAGAGTGAGTAATCTGTAATTGAGAAGAAGATGGAATTGATTAGAGAATTGTGAAGTATTACTCCGTAATGAAGTTGAAGGTTGAAGAAAGTGCAGGAAATGTTGGTGGGAAGTTGAAACTGATGGTTCTCACTGTTGATACGTTTCCGGACACTCCTGCTCACAAGTCACAGACGTGAAACGTCTACAAACTGCATACAAAATTACAAACATGGGGTCAAAGTTTATAATTCTCCTTCAGTCTCTATTAGACATGGCAAACGTGAAACATTCGATTGGGTTAAATAAGTTCGGGTCAATATAGATTTTGGCACAGACTCGTGTCTTCAATTTAAATGCAGGTCAGGTTTGGGTGGCGTTATTCGAATCGGGTCATTCGAGTAATGTCAGTTTTACCAGGTCTAGTCTACATTGTAACTCTTGTTCAAATGGAAGTAACACAAATAATTGGAACAAAACTTCTTGTTAAGGATGGATATGACATATTTGTCTAAACTTAAAACGAGTCAAATAACATAGATAAAAACAAAAATAGAATGCTTATAAACTAGCAAAAAGCTTATATTTGTGTAAGTGGGGTGCTATTTGATCCAGTTTAATTTTAAAATAGATATGTCCGTCTTAAAGGAGCCATACTTTGGCTTAGAGGCGACAATTATTGACACGACCTGAAAACATGACACGAAGTTAGCGGATTAGGGTAAAGACGTTGTGACTCGTTTAAGTAATTGGGCTAACACGGACACGACACGACACTTAAATGGGTCATGTTAGGGTTGAACTCTTTGACACGAACCCAACACAAATAACCCATTTATTTAAAAGTCTCATAATATATGTGGTTGAGTTAATAACTCAACAAAACAACTTAATAATAAGTATTTTTATTCATTATTTTTTAGAATAATAGGGCTATAAAGCGTAAATTATTTTATTAGTTTATTGGGTTAAACGGTTTAAGTGGGTTAAAAATGACCCTGCATAATGATAACCTACGTCTAATATAATTGAGGGTATGGGTTAAAAACCGATGTAGGGCATGTTGATTTTGCAAGATGGTGCAATTTTTCGCACGGTGTTTTAAAAATTGTCCTGACCATGTGTTCTAGCTTCAAGTGTTATATGCATAGCGTGCTGCAAAGCTTTCGCATGATCTTGGAAATCTGATTGCTAGATGATTGGTTCACTGAGATAGTTGGTTTGTTGACGTCTTCCCTGTTTCAAACGACTCCTATTGTGTAAATAATGGCACCATCATTAGTCTCTTTCCCACTATAAAAGTCTTGTTGTCTTCGTAAGTATTCTTTATGGGGTTGAGAACTTGTCCTTTGGTATAGAAATTTAGCTTGATCTATATATGTATCCTCCACTATTTGAATATAGAGCTTGATCGCTCCTGGATTAGTTTATGCATTACGATAAACAACTAGTTTTGAATCTCTTGTAATGCATGGGCCAGTCTAATACAACGGAAGTTTACATTAATAGTCCGTTATACAACCAACTAAAGTATATAGCACTAATTAAGTCGAAAATTTTATACCGCTAAAATTGCTTTTCTTTAATTAATCTTTATGTACGACTCGTGTGCAATTGTGCAACTATATTATGAGCTCTTACTCGTGTTTTCTAATGGTGTATGTTTTGATGGTAATGGTGATACTACTGGTAGAATGCATCTGTGAGAACTTGCATATTTTATCGGTTGTCATAAATTGAACATATGAGCATCTTATGATAAACTCACTTCTGATTTATATGGCTCGGTTGATGAAAATGTCTTAGCCTAGTGATTAAAAAGAGGTATAATGAACAACAGGTTCAAAACCCTCATCTCGCGATCGTATGCCTCTGCGGCTCATTTGATAACCAAACGAAAATTATGTCTCAACTGACCTTGGTTGTTAAATTTGTTGATAATGCTTGAATTATATTCCCTACTCTCTAGCATATCTCTTAAACTCTTAAACTGAAGATTGAAATACCAACCTAAAAAACATAATTGCTATTAATGTGTGTAGTTTTATCACAATTAGATTGCTAACAATCGTGCACATTTCGCACAAAAAAAAAACGAGTGCACTAAAATAAAAGGAATGACAACATCAATAAATTAAATGACAATTGTTTTCGTAAGTTCGTACGTCGCATAAAAAAAAATCACATATCCTTGACGAACACTGTGCATGGAACTTCCAATACTATAGATTAAGGGTGAAAACTATGGTTACAAAACTTGTAAGCCAAGAGGCGCCAAATTTTTATTAGATGTTTATTTAACCAAAAATTTGATGGTTGGTTAAAGTAATGGCATCTATGCGTGATTAATTTGGGTACTAATTCTGCCCAACTTTCGACGGCCGATGTTGATTTTTGATATAGAAACAATTAAGTGGAATCTTGTTATAGAGTATTTACAATTTGAAGTCTTGAGCTATTTAGCATCCAAATACTTATTTCTCAAGCCACTCAATTTTGGAAATAAAATTTAACACCCCAGATAAAGATCAAATAAGACATGCAAAATGCTTTCAAATGTATAATTAAACCAAACCAAATTATTCTTTAACGATAGGTAACGTCCTCATCACTGGCCAAATGCTTGGACAATCATTATCATGTACACAACTCTTACAAAAGAAATCGGAAATCACTAATAGCTGTGCACTGGAGAGTAAAATAAAACCAAAGCAAATTCAACTGGTTAACATTTCACAAACAAAAACGTACTCGTACATAAGTGAGAGTGAAACGGAGTGATAGTTTAGCTTTACAAATACGAGTAAGAATTAGAATAATGATTCTCTCATTTTATATAAATTGTTGTATAATACTCCGTAGATTGTTAAACATAGGAAGAATACAAACCGCATGAAACTTCAAAGTTACCACGATAAGAGGTATACCTGTGATTTTAAAAAAAAGAAATAAGTTGAAGTTGGTAAAAACATTCCCAATTAGTTTGGTTACAAATGATTGATTATGTTAGTGGTTGTCTACCCACATGTGTTCGCTGTAATTACCTTTTAAAAGTCGAAACTCGGAAGGCGACGATCTACATGCAACCAGCATGGGTGATACTTGACAGTAAAGTGGCGGGAGATCGGCGTATTCAAGTGATACAATGGTAAGGAAGCATCTTCATTATAGACTATGGCTATATAAAGGGGTGAGTTTGTAAATTATCCCGTATATAATTTAATATTCCATCATAATCAAAAATTGGCGTTATCAATAAGTGAAAAGATATAATAATCGGGATTTTTATAAGGTCTTACTCGGTCGAGTTGGCCATCCACTCAACCGAGTGGTGTCTACTCGGGTGCCCTACTCGACTGGGTAGATCTGTGTTTGTTATTTTGACCACTGTTTTGTGCACTCGAGTGAGTAGCATGGCCCACTCGACCGAGTGAGTTTCAATCGTCCGAGTAGCTTGACACTAAAATCGAGAGGTTGGTGTCTCTAGGCCTAGGCATTTATCTTTTACTATGCATTTCTAATCTAGCATGAACCATTTATCTATGCATGTGTGACCTGACCCCCTAGACTTCTTTCATTTATATTGTTTACATTTTATTTACAATCTTGTTATCATCAATCTCAACCCAAATAAAGTAACTCGACCTAGATAAGACCAATCCATAGCAATTCACAAGGAAGGCGAATTTCTCTCTATGATTCGACCCATATTACTACATTCTTGTGCTTTTAGGATTTTATCTTTGCATAGGTGTGCGACCGCCTTCAAATTTTGGCACCGTTGCCGAGGAGAAGCGTTTTCTACTTTGTTTTTTGTTGGTTTTTATCTTGTTTTATTTTGTCTTGATGAACGCTTGTTCCTTTAGACCGTTCTCGCAATTTCTGTGTAGTTTTAGTGCCTATTTTTGTAGGTATTGAAGCTTCACATTGACCTTTCATAATGATGAACGAATTCGTCCCACAACTCAAAGATGAGCCTTTTCATGACTATCTTGATCGGGTATACTACTTTCGCAATGGACTCATTTCCCTTGGTTACATCCTTGATGGAGCCTACTTGGATCATCTCGTACTTGATGGCCTGGATTTTGAGACCCGTGAATTGGCTCTAAATTTGAGTAACGGGAGAGTTTTCTACATGGTTGGGGYGGAGCTTTGGAATTTCTTGAATTTCATGGCTTCCGAATGTCGTGAGTTAGCGCGAMAATTCAATTTATGGCGCATGAAAAAGGAGTTCAAAGTGCTTCAAGCTTGTTTAGAACAACTTTCCAAAAAGAAAGCGAGAGAAAGTGAGCTTATCTTCTCCTCTTTTGCCATTTCACCCCCCAATGTGAGTCTTTTCTCCTTAATGATTCTGAAATATTGTATGACAATGACGATGGTCCGACTTTCTCTATTGAAATTCCCCTTAGTGTCATTCCAAAAATTTAGAGACTCATGTTGAAGGAAATGACCATGTCGAAAATGACATACCCACCATGGATGTTGTTGGGCCCGATTGGAATGAAAAGGATAGGGTTTTGCCCAAGTCATTCGAAGCCTTTGAAAATCCTTTTGTGGAGGATTTTGTTGATCTATTTGGGGTCGATAAAGGACTTAGCGATTATAATTTAGAGGTTAAGTGGGATGAACCCCCCATTTTTTATGAGTCATACCCCCTTGATTCTTCTTACCACCAATTTGAGATCATTCATGATTATAATTTGTGCACTAACGATTTATTTTATGGTCTTAAGCTTGTTGCTCCATCTCTTGCTGATGAGTGGAGTAGTACGGTGGTTCTCTTTGAAGTCTCCCATAT
>VHZZ01003371.1:94020-109000 GCA_009801015.1 Silene noctiflora
AGAACATTGTGTAGTGCAATAATGCTATTGAAATATCTTTGGTGACGGTTTTCAAATAACAACCRCCAATATTGAAATACCTTTAGTGGCGGTTCTTGTTAAAGAACCGTCGTTGTATATTAGCCTATTATGGCGGTTTTGTTAAAAACCGCCACTGAAGATAAGCTATAATGGCGGTTGTATAAGCGCAACAAAGTATAAACAACCCCGCGATTTACGGCGCACCCGAAATTTGTAAAAACCGCCACATAAAGGTCATTTATAACTGCCACTATAGGGGTTTTTTATACTAGTGATTTCAAATTCAGAGGTCACTAAATCTGAAAAATATACACACAATTTATTATTAGGTGATTCAAAAATAATATCATCAACGTATATCTGGACTACTAATAAATCAGAACCTTCGGTGTTTAGAAATAAGGTTTTGTCGACATATCCTCTTTTAAAATCACTTTCAAGTAAAAATTTGGACAATCTGTCGTACCAAGCCCTAGATGGTTGTTTCAAACCATATAAAGTTTTATCTAATTTAAAAACATGGTTTTGAAATTTGTTGTCTAAAAACCAGGGGGTTGCTCTACAATGACTTCTTCTTGTAGATATACATTAAGGAATGGAGTTTTAACATCCATCTGATGTCGTTTAAGTCCTTTGTGAGCTGCAAATGCTATTAAAAATTCTTATAGCTTCAAGTCGAGCAACAGGAGGGAAGGTCTCGTCATAGTCCATTCCTTCTTGTTGATTGTACCCTTGAATAACCAATCTCGCTTTGTTTCTCACAATAACTTCCGTGTCATCCAACGTGTTTCTAAACACCCATATCTTGTACCAATTACAGTAGTTCGATCCTTAGGTCTTAGAACTAATGCCAAACTTTGTTCCTTTTGAACTGTTATAGCTCTTCTTGCATAACAGTTATCCAATCTGGTTCTGCAAGCGCTTCTTTAATGTTGGTAGGTTCAATGGTTGAAAGAAAGGAATAAAATGAACAAAAGTTGTTCAAGGTGTAACACCCGCAAATTTTATTTATAGATTTAAAAGTAATTTAATAATTTAATTAAAGCAAATTATATTTAAATCTTATTTTTGGGTAAAAATATATTTTTGAGTGTAATATATACAAATATAATATTATGTTCCGTCTTAAGTGTATAGTAGCCTTAATACGTAAATTAAATGGTTTCCGACTCATTTTGAGTTGAATTAGGCCTAAGTTAGTAAAGGACTCATATAACCCTTATTTTTTCCACTGAAAACCCTCACAACTCTCTTCCTCCTTCTCTTTCTCAGCAACCCCTATTCTCTACAAACACCATTGTTGTACTCATAAACCTTCAAACTTAAAATCACTATAACTCCTTCGTTTTTAGTCCGTTTCGAGTGTCCCTCACCTTTCTAAGTAATAAAAATGCTCGCCTCGAAGACGTCCGAAATTCTGTCCCGTCTCAATAAGTCTCGAAATTCGTGTCTAACTCGTTCCTTTGTTGTTTACGTGAGAACCTTGACGACCCGGAGGCGGATATATACCTTGTTGAGGACTCTTAAGAAGATTAGGAAGCAAAAGGTAACGGTGAAGGGTTACTCGACATTACACTTGAATTATGTGTGTTTATGTGTAGAATATGTTGTTTCATGATAAAGGTGTGTTCTTTATATGTTATTGATGTTTTATTCTCAAGTTTGATGAAGAATTGGTTGGATGTTTCATATCTAGCTTATGTTTGTCTTATGAGGATGATAATAGTGATTAATTTATGTTCAATTGGCTATTTACTTCATTTTTATCAGATTACATTGTATGTTCACATGAAAGTTATGGGAATTGTCATATGTAAACTATTGATGGACGAAATTGCTTTATTTTGGATGGTTGATGGTTTGTATGCTGTCCTTACGCTTCATACGTGTTTACCGTTTCATGAAAAATGTAAATTTGTCTCGAAAGCACATTGATTGGATGAAAGTGCTGATTTTCGTGTTATAGGGGTCCCCAGCCGGTGGGCCGGCTGCCGGTCCACTGGCCGGCTGGGAACCTTCTGTTTCAAAATGTTGGTTTTATGAGTTGGGAGTGTCCCAGCCGGTGGGCCGGCTGCCGGTCCATTGGCCGGCTGGGAGCACTCCAGCATCTTGGTTATTTTGGTTTGTAGAGGTTGCCACAGCCGGTTGGCCGGCTGCCGCTCAGCCTAGACTGGCTGGAGGCACCTGTATGTTTGTTGGAAAAATCATGTTTAGACGTTGTCCCAGCCAGTGGGACGGCTGCCGGTCCACTGACCGGCTGGGAAGTGTCTGACTATTTTTGCATAGTTTCTGGTTGTTCCACTGCCCTAGCCGGTGGGCCGGCGGCTGGTTCACTGGCCGACTGAGAGCACCTGACCACTCTTTCTTACTTCTTTTACATGAGTATGACTATTATGCAATGAGTTCATGATTTGTTTACGTTATGTCTCATTTTTCGCATGTTCTACTCATATTGCTCTCATTTGTTTATATTTCATGCTCTCATGATTCTAATGATTGAAATCGTGTGTGTTGCCTCATGATTATGCTTAACTTGTCTCCGTCTCACTTGTGCTTTTCTGGCAAGTGAGGATTATCCACCTGTGCTTTTCTGGCAAGTGGAGGGTTAGCCACTTGTGCTTTTCTGGCAAGTGTGCTTGTCTCTTGGCACTTCCGCCACTCTCGTGCTTTTCTGGCGATTGGGGTACTTGATCTCTTACTTGTAGATTGAGTCTTGGGTGCGGACTTTTCTGCCGCATGTCGTAGTCTGGCCAAATATAGACTAGGGCGTACCTAGATAGTCGTCCTACCAGGGGAATGTATTGTGTACAGAGTTTTCTTTTGGAGCTTGTTATAATTGTCTTGAATGTGTGCACATGTCTTTTTCCATTAGATTCATCTCATGCTTGTATGATTGTTTGTCTCTTGGACATGTTTTAAAGGTAACCTCTGAGTCGGACACTTGTATGATTATGCATGGTGTCCTGGACATGTTTTAAAGGTAACCTCTGAGCCGGACACCCGTATGTTTATGTTGCCTTGTTCATGATCGTGGTTTGGACATGCCTTAAGTTGACCTCTGTGTCGAATTACTTTTATGTTCGGATGTTGATTCGATCCTATTGGACATTAATGGTGAGATTCAAGCCGTTAGTTCCGATAGAATTCCTTCGCTTATCATTCCATTCTCATATGCTTACATTTATCTCTCATATGTTATCATTCATGGATCGTTATATATCGTCTTGCGTTGATTTAACAAGCTTATGTTATGAGTGAAGTTAATGATCGATTATCGTGTATGCTTACATGTTTAACGTGCTTGTTTATGTTCGATTTGATGTATTGTGGCTGGGAGAACCTTGAGTTACTCCCCCACTGACTGTGGCATTCATGTTTCATGAATGACAGGTTTGTGATGCAGATTTGGGGTGAAGACGTGTGGGCTAGCGAGCATGNACACCTTGGACCTAGTATTAGTCATTAGCCGTTAGACTTACCCGCCGTTCTTGTTCATTTCGTATCATCCGTGGGAAATCTTTTTCCCGGACTTAATGGTGTATAACTTATTTATATTTTCGCTTGATTATCGTATTTTGAACCCGCTTTCGATTTGAATTTTATTTATGTTTAAAAAGTTTTAAAAATCTCATGTTTTCCGCTATTTTACTTGAGTTTAATTTATTCTATCGATCAGGGGTTCATACAAGGATCTTCGAGTTTGAACTTCTTTCTTCAAATTTCCAAGAATGCTATCTATTGGATTAGAATATTTGTATTTCCATTTCTTAGAAACTTGAGGCATTCCATCATCATTTGAACTTGAACCACCTAATTCGAATGATTAGGAATCAAGAGTTATTTCCCCTGAATTCAATCTTGGGGTTGTAGTAGAATCAGGTATAACTCTAGATTCCATGTTTTGATTTGGATTTAAAGTTGTAGCATCATCAGCTATAACTTCAGTTTCCAAATTCTTGTTTTGAGAGGAGGTTGTAGTATCAGCAACTAAAGTCTCAGCTCTCTTCCCTTTATCATTTGAAGATCTATCAAGTTCATCATTTGTGCCCTCAGTTTCTTTATCTTCCTTATCCAACTCTGGAGGATAGTCTCTAGAAAGACAAAAATCTGGTTCATCCATATCTTCTTCCTCATCCTGTAAAGGCTTATCAAAAACATTATTCAAATCAAAGTTACATGAGCGCTTTATTCAATGCATAACGTTCTTTTATTAAAAACCTTATAAGCCTTTCTATGGCCAGAATGCCCAATAAAAATAGCCTCATCACTTCTAGGATCAAACGTACTCAACCTATTTTTGCCATTGTTATGAACAAAACATTTTCTCCCAAAGCAACATAGGTGGGAGATATTAGGTTTTCGACCTCTAAGGATTTCATAAGGAGTTTTCTTTAGAATAGGTCTAATCATAGCACGGTTATGCACATAACATGTAGTACTAACAGCTTCTGCCCAAAAGTTAAAAGAAAGTCCACTACATAAAAGCATAGTGCGTGCCATATCCTCCAATGTTCTATTCATTCGTTCCACGACACCGTTTTGTTGTGGAGTTTGTGGTACTGAGAAATTATGCCCAACACCATTTACTCTATATTATTTTATAAAGGATTGATTATCAAATTCGGTGCCATGGTCGGTACGAATAGATACTAAATTGGATTTATACTTATCCTGGGTGAATTTCATTAGTACGACAAAAATGAACCAGCAACTTATTCCCAGGCCAAAGAAGATGTGAGATGGGAGGATGCTATAACAAAATAGTTGTAGGCTCCGGATGATAATGATACATGAGAATTAACCACTTTTCCTATTGGTCACAAATCCATAGGATCCAGATGGGTATATAAAATCAAGCATAAGGCAGATGGAATAGTTGAGAGATTCAAAGTTAGGTTGGTGGCAAAAGGGTATAATCAAGTAAAATACAAAGATTACACTCATACTTTCTCTCCAGTTGCCAAATTTTCAACTGTGAGAATATTACTTGCAGTAGCAGCAGCTAAAGACTGGCCATTGTTCCAATTGGACATTAATAATGCATTTCTCCATGGCTACATTGATGAGGAGGTGTACATGTTACCACCAGAAGGTTATGCCAGGGCAAAACCGGGACGGGTTTGCAAATTAAAGAGATCCTTGTATGGTTAAAATAAGCATCAAGACAGTGGAATATAGAGTTAACAAAGTTTTTGCAGAAACAACAGTTTGTACAATCAAAACAAGATTACTCTTTATTCACAAGATTTAATCCAAATACAAAGAAATTCACAGTAGCTTTGGTTTATGTAGATGATGTTCTACTTACAGGAGAATCTACTGAAGAAATTACAGTACTTAAACAACAATTACATGAGGCTTTTACAATAAAAGACTTGGGTAACATGAGATATTTTCTTGGATTAAAGATTGCCAGGAATAAAATACAAGTGTACTCATTAATCAACGAAAGTTTACTCTGGATATTTTGAAGGATATGCAAATGGAAGATTGCTTGCCAGCTGAATTTCCAATGCCCAGGGGATTGAAACTCTCTACTGACAAAGGAGAACTGCTTGATAATCCTGAGCAGTACAAAAGATTGGTGGGCAGGCTTCTCTATTTAAATATGATGAGGACAAAAATCTCATATTCAACTCAACACTTGAGTCAATTTCTGCAACAGCCTAGAGTACCACATATGAAAGCAGCCATACATGTGGTAAGGTACTTGAAAAATACAGTAAACACAGGATTATTTTATCCTGCAGGAACATCTCTCAGTGTAACTGTATACAGTGACTCAGACTGGGCTCAATGTGTTTTTCTGGAAGATCTCTTAGTGGATTCTGTATTTTCTTAGGGGATTCTTTAGTTTCCTGAAAAACAAAGAAACAAAAGACAGTTAGCAAAAGCTTTGTAGAGGCTGAATATCGTTGTATGTCTTTTACTACATCAGAGATGGTTTGGATCAATAACTTGTTAGCATATTTGCAGATACAAATTCCTAAACCAATACCTCTATTTTGTGAAAATGCTGCTGCAAAACACATTGCACATAATCCAGTGTTTCACGAAAGAACAAAGCACTTGCATATTGACTGCCATTATGTAAGAGACAAGCCGCGGGAAGGTTTTCTTGATACACAACACATTAGATCAAGGATGCAACTAGCGGATCTCATGACTAAAGCATTAGGCTCACAACAACATAACTTTCTTACTGCAAGCTTGGCCTCAAGTGCAACAAATTGAGTCAAGCTTAAGGAGGGGATGTGAATATATGAGTCCTCAACTGTATAGGGAGTATAGTCAATGCTTTGACTAAGTAGTTAGTTGGTAGTTATGTCATCATCTATATAAAGTCATTATATTGTAACTAATTTCTCATTTCAATATATTTTACTTTCTCATCTCACTATAACAAACTTATCATTCTCTCTGTATAACTGATTCTACTGTTCAAGCTTTCTTATTCACCATTAATGGAAATTCTATATTCTTTACATGAACTAATCAACCCACCAAAAAATTTGGGGTATACCATGTCCTTTCATGAGAAATCCCAAAATAGATTCTTTATTCTTTTTATTCTTTAAAAGAAAAAACGGATTCATTTTAATAAGTAAAAAAGAAACGAATATGTAAAAAGTAGCATTAGATAACCATAGAATATGTAATACATAAATTGCAACCACTTGAGTTACTACTTACATTTCTTCGTTATCACTAAACATGATTATACAACAATCATCCTAGATTCATATGGTATTTGAGATAATAAAATCCACTTATCATCACCATAAAACTTTCCAGGAGTAAACCCTTCAATTTCAGTAGCATTAAGCTTCTTAATTCCATGCCACTTTACGCGATTACTCTCCACAGCACCAGGTCCCCTATTCTCATATTCGCTAAAGAAACACGTATCTTCACCAAAGGTCCCCATCCATGGTTTCCACCCTTCAGCCGCAATGGAATCATCAAGAAACGATTGCATGAAAATGGTCCTAGAAAACTTTTTCCACGGCGTCCCTAAATACGCCTTATTTTCATGGCGAAGTGGGTAATACGCAGGATCAGCTGAAATAGTGCAGTTTTGTAGCACGAAACCGGTAGGCTCTTTCTCATTGATTCGGCCATGCGCTGCAATAGTGCAAGATTGGGTCTCCAACGGCTTCCGGAATATAAGCCTGCAATTTTGGAAGACAGCAATTGCGTTGCCTATAATGAAATCTATAGTCCCTGAAATAGAGCAGTGTCTGTAGAATTGTCTATGGCTGTGGGCATAGAGGGTGTCCTTGTATCCGTCAATATGACAATTGTAAAATATGGACATGTCTGATTGCACTAAAAGTGCCACTGCTTGATGCTTCTCTGCACCTGCTGAGTTCTCGAAACCAATGTCTTTGGCCACAAAATTGCTTCCCATTATAGCTGCAATGTAGAAATTTAGGAAAGGAGACACTTTCAAAATATTGTTCCAACATAACGTCTATTCCAGTATCTAACGGATTATCATATTTTCAAAGAACAGTTGGCAACCTGCGCCTGTATGGCCGTAACCATAATTTCCATCGCAAAAGCAGTCATAATATTGTCACCTTATAAGACACTCGTAATATGATTTTATGGTCGTAGTGTATAAAAAAAGGAGGTTAACTTACAAACAGTTGCAGTCTTGAGGACAACAAAACCGTCGCTAAAACTCTTATGTCCAGTAATTTTTGTCTTAGTAGGCCCATCTCCAACGAACATAACATGCGCCATATTAGGCTCCACAACAATAATTTCATCATATATACCTTCTTTTATATAGATAACGAAGGTTTTATTGGCTCCCGTCACAGCCTTGTTAGCATCTACAAGAGGTACTTGTTTTAAAGCCTCACCGATGGTTTTAAACTGACCACTTCCATCTTTTGCCACCAATGCATCTGCTTTCATTTCGGATCCTGGTGTTTGTAGAAGCCTTCGTTGCTTCATATCTATCCAATGTGGGTATCTGTCCTCCTCATCATGTTTTGTTTTTATTACTAAACTACCTTCTTTCTCGGATAGTAATCGTCCAAAATCACCCAACCCTGAAATATCAAAAGATTTAAGAAGAGTAGAAAGTTGCGTAGCCATCCCTAAGCCATTGGTAGTAAGTTGTTGTGAAACGTTTAATAATTTTTTCATCTCTTCACCGGCGTTCCCAGTCGTATTCTCAAATGCATCAATACAACTTTCTTGAAATGTCAATGCACCACTAAGCCATACTCTCATGTTCTCTACGTAATCATCTAGCTTACTAAACTCGAACTCCCCAATCTGATCAACCGATCTTTTAAGGTCAATAACCGCATACTCCATAACTATTTTACAGGCTTCTAGAGCACCAGAAGTTCTAGGATCATCCTTTGCGGCTTTAATAGTTTTTGAATTTTCTAACGCATTTTCAATTTTCTTCATCGCCGCTTCAAAACCCGTTTTTATGAGAACCTTAGGATCTGAGCTGTTTGTATGAGAAAGGGTTTTGACACAAGCTTGCCGATAATCTGTAGTTTGGCATAACGATTGTACAGATTTCGATGATGTGGTTACAGCTCCATTATTTCCATCGTGATCGCTCGATGACTTGTGATGTTTGCCTATGTCCTTCAACCCAACCGCGACAGCTGCAACCATTGCCACTAACATCAAAGAAGAAATCCCTATAACAGCTATCCTTCTTTTCCTCTTTTCTGAACTATTCAATCCATCGTCGCCTGACATTTTTCCTCTTTAAATGTTTGTTGCTATGAATAAAGGTAACGTTTTCTTACAGATATAATTTTTTCTTGTGAGATAAGTTTTTTTTTATCTATATTAAAATTATTTAGACGTGAGCACAAAATCGGGTTGTTTTTTCTTATGATTATTTTGCTAATTTTTTTTAGGGCTAGCATAAAAGTGTGGGGAGTAAAACAAGAACGATGGGATATTGTTATTTAACTTGATTGAAAGTTTTTTATTCGCTTAATATAGAATTCCAATGTGAGGTTCATATGAATGCACTGATGTTTATTTGAATTTCAGTTTTATCACAAATAATAAAGCCTCTCAAACATTCTATAAATATACATTTACTTTTGAAATAACAACAACAAAGACTTTTGTACAGTTATTATGGTACATAGTAGGCCTGGTCATTAGTGCGGGTCGACTGGGTCCGGTGCGGGTCAAGGGCGGGCCGGGTTAATTGGGGAGTGAACCGGACACGGCCCGGTGTATAGTGGCGGGTCGTCACGGGTCGGGCCGGGTCATGTGATGGCCAACCCGGAACCGACCCGGAAGGGTAAACAGGCGGGTTGAATGGCGGGTCTGGACGGGTCTGGCGTGCCGGGTCTGACGGGTCGGGTCCATGTTGGCATTTTGGGTCTGGCASTCCTTGTTTAAAAAAAATCAAAAATCAAAATTGTTTACGTAATTGAAAAGATTTATTTTATTCCGTATTTCGTAATTATAACGTACATTCAATAAATTTGTAATTAAATTACATAATTATTTGACATACATAATGATGACGGAAATAGATATTAAAATTTGAAATGGCTCGATTTAAATATCACGGCATACATCACGAGTAATGTCATGGGCCATCTTTAAATGACGATACATAACGCCGTATCCATCGATGCTCCATTTGTAGTTTCTAGTAATGTTATTAGTTTCACAAACCTTGCAAATACACTTGAATTCATTATCCGTATTTGGAACCGAGATTTTTTGGAAGTACCTCCATATGAATGTTTCTCGGTTTGCCATTTTTTTTAATAATGAATAAGAAAAAATGGTAGATAGAACTTAAAAGAGTTGTGTCACGGGCGGGTCAGACACACGGGTCTGGGGCGGGGTGGGCGGGTTACTGAGACGGGTCACCTAACGGGCCGGGTTCAAAAATTCTGACCCGGACCCGGTCATGTGGTATAAACGAGTCGGGCCGGTTCCATGTTCGGGTCTGACGGGTCCGGGTTGCCAGGCGGGTCCGTTGGCGGGTCGGGTCCGGGTTAGCCGGGTCGACCCACACCTTTGACCAGGCCTAGTACATAGTACTCTTTTTATAAATTTATACATACATATATCTAATCAATTAGGATTCTTTCTGAATCTACCCTGCCTTAGTTGATCGTTGACCGCATTCCTAATTCAGATTTTAATGACTTACTCCGTCCAATCCACACCAAACTCCCCATTTGCTTTTGGATGGTCTTCGAGACGATACTTTGACCGCGATTTTCTAACTTTAAACGTAAATTTTTTTTAAAAAAAATATAATTTTGTAAAAGATATTTTTATAACAAAACTAAATATGTAAATTTTATTTATCATTGATTTATATTTTGGAGTGAATTAACGGTCAAGTTGACCCCCAAAAAGCAAATGGGAGTTTGGTCTGAATTGGAGGGAGTGTAAAATACATAATGATGATGGTGGTAGGGGAACCATTGGAAAAGGGCACTATGTTTAAACAGAAATTGTTGAATAATACTTCTCCTTCATTCAACTCCACTCTACCACTCTGCTTTTTCACGTTTGTCAACGCGCGTTTTACGCGCTAAATATCGTTAGATATGTATTTGCAAAAATTATAAAAGTTAGATATTTTTAATGTACTCGTAAAGACGAATCAAACAACATCCTCGCAAAGAAGGTGGAGTAATTGGCGGTGGTAAGACGTGGATTGTAGAGGCGGCGGAGGAGGTGGTGGTGATGAGGATGGTAATTACACTTTTATTTACACTTTTGGCTTGACCTTCTGGTCTCTAACGGTGCCTGGGACTTAGACCGCCTTCACTACCCGCTCCTTAAGACTATTTATGATTCGATCCTCGCCATCCCTAATCCCATCACAAACTTGTCTAATGTCCCCACCTCCTCTCTTCTTTCCCACTCCATGTTTTCTATTGTTCTTGCTTATGCTGAGATACTCACCCCTTCCACTTCTCACCCTCTAACCTTATCTGACCATGCTTGGTTATGGGACCTTGACACTCGGCCTCGTATAATAATGTGTCATGTTAATTAGGGTCATTTAGCTAGTTTAAAATGTTATCTTATGGGTCATTATTATATATTTTGTACTAATTGCTTTTCTCCACCTTTGGTTATAATTTAGACGATTTCGATTCATTTTGAATTAGACCTTTAGTAATGATTGTATTCTGTCAACAATTGTTGTAATTGGTGGTTGATGTATTGTTATTAGTTCGAGACTTGAAGCGAGTAAGTTATAGGCTTATCAATGAAGTCAAGGGCAGGAAAGTCAAACCGTCAATGTCAAAAGAAGTCAATGTCAAATCCGAGCCAAAGTCAACTAAAGTCAAGCAAGGGTGAAGTCAACAAAAGTAAAGCTAGGTGTAATACCTCATCATATTTTATATTAAATTATTATTATTATTATTATTATTTTATTTAGCGCAACGTATATAAGTTATTATATGCGTTAAGTCGAGTCGGGATTGTGTGTGAGGCCGACACAATCCGTGTAAAATGAATTGATAGGCCAAGTAATGGGCTTGGTTGACCGAAATTTAGTTTGGCTCGGGAACTACTTAAGTTGTGTTTAGTGAGTCGGGGAATAAAAGTTAAACCTTTCCCAACACAAACCCTTTTTCTCATTTTAACACAAAGCAAAAAAAAAAATAAAAAAAAAGAAGAAGAGGGAGAGGCGACGAAGGGAAGGACGAACGAAGGCTAGGGCACACTTTTTCCAAGTCATTTCTTCCCTATTTTTCATCCTTGTGATCGTAAGTTTAATCCTAATCCTTTCTAATTCGTTTTCATATAATTTTTATACGATTTCATAAACCTTACCTCAAACCCAAATTTGATTATTATCTTATAATTGGGGGATTTTGTTAACTTGATGTTAAGACGGTATTTTGATAATTTGTATAACGGATTTGGACCAAGAGTGACTCGGGTAGGGGAAGTGTGTCGAGGATGTCGTGTTTTGCTGCGTTTTTGGCCTCGGGTAGCGCGCGGGGGAGCCATGGCCAAGCCGTGGCCTAGCTGTGCTCGAGCCGAGGTTCGTGTTGCTCGGGCGTGGCCTGGCAGCGGCCTGGCCATGGCCTAGGCGATGTCTAGGGTCACGGGTTGGGTCACGTTTGTGTAGTGGTGTCACGTAATTTATTTTAGAAGCGATATTTACTAAAAGTATTATATTAATAAGCACCGAGTTCGTAAAGGAGCACTTTTTAGAGCATTTGAGCATTTTGCTACGACGGTCTATAGCTGAGGTAGGATTATATCCTACTCACTTATGTTAATTATTATGTAGCAATGAATGTTTATTTATTTCTAAAAATTGCAAGGTATGTTGAAGTATTGTCAAATGTTATAATTTGAGACCGTCACATCCTGAGTTGTTATTTATTTATGAGTTATTGTGAATGCTATTATTACCTTGTGTGATGATGTTGGTTGCCTATGAGGCGACATGGTCATGAAACGGAAATGTTAAGTCTGGCCCAACTGCAGTTGTGGTCCTCAGATGAATGTGTGAGCCAGACACAACAGCGGTTGTGGTCCTAATAAATTAGTAGGTCTGACACGTGGAAGTCGAAGCGACGTGGTCCAGCAGACGGCGTTGCGGTGCTGTGAGTTGGTCGTATTCTTTATGAAGGTTTTCATTAATTCGCATCATTAATTTCTAAATAGGTAACTAGGTGTTTCTCTTTTAATTATATTTATGCCAATTGATGTGATTTACATGATTTAATCATTGATTTGTATAATTGGTACTTGTTAGTTTATTTATTATCATGATTTATTATGTTTAATATGTTTGTATATACTTTATGGTTTAATTATATATCGTGTGTTGTTATATGTTTATTTTGGGTGACATGAGCGCAATTAGGGTTTGCAAATGAAACCCTAGTGGCGGCATGATAGGTGGCCAAGAGTGGGATTCAAAGTTATAACTAAAGCCAGTACAACCTTAATGATGATTCGAGTGTTATAACTAAAGTTAGTACAACTTTGGGTCGTTACTCAAGTTATGGCTGAAACACGCATAACCTTGGAAATACGAATCAAGGTTATAGCTGAATCTACTATAACATTGGATACGAGTTAAGGTTATAGCTGAAACAAACGTAACCTTGGGATTGTGGCTCAAGGTTAGGGTTGGAATTAGTATAACTCTGAATTTCGTGTCAAGGTTATGGTTGAGGTTAGTATAACCTCAAAGGTATTTGTTGAAGTTATAGGTGAGGCTACTATAACCTCACATCTAGAGTTCATGTTATGGTTAAGGTTACTATAACATTGGTTTTTAATACTTGTTTCATATGTTGTGTTACGTTCAGTTATAGTAAAACACTATGTTTGCATATGCCCTTGGTTACTCATGTTTGTATGATAAGTAGGATGGTCAGTTATACTATCCTATGATTTGAGTCGTGATGTTGCTAACGCATGTTTGTACAGTCAGTTATACTGTGCAAGTACACGATGGCTAGTGGTATAAATGACGTGCGGTATCAATTATATACCAAACGAAATGATCTAACGCCACGCAGTTTGGGATTTATTTTGGTCTATGTTATGGGGTGGCCTGAGTCGTCAGTTATACGCTCTGGGTTCCGAGTGTTGTTTGGTGTACAATTATTGCATCGAGAGGTCTGGTTAGGTCTTAGGTTTAATACCCCGTATTTTAATAAGAATTATATGAATATTTTACGTTTCATAAACAATTAAAGTTAAATAATATTAAATAATAAAGATAGTAATATTCGATAATTACAATTAAGACGATAATTAAATAATAAAAATAAATAAGTGAGACGGGAATCGGACTTAATGGCAATTGGGCTTTGGACCGTGTACTCATTTTGTATGGAATTCTTATAAGCCGGGATTTAACTATATGATACAATAAACTGAGACGGGTTTAATAATAAAATAATATATCGTCTTAACCTAACATATAAAAGGAAGAACCCTAGCCTAGTGCCTCACAAAATTTGGAAATCTCGAGAAAGAGGAGTTCTAACCTAGCAATCGTTTCCTCGTTATCCGTGCAAGGTAAGACCGTCCCATAGTTTATCGTTTTAATTTGTCGTAAGCCATGTATAATATCAATTGTGACCATACCGTAGGCCTAGGATCAGACCTGGACCCATCGCGACCTAGCCTATGTTGCCGTGACCACCTTGTGGCCGTCTTTGACTGGTGTCAGCACGGTGGTTGACCGTGGAATCGTGTTTTGTATCAAGGCTTAAGACGAGCGTAATTTCGTGTACGGTGAGAGTTAGGAGGANGGTGTCAGCACGGTGGTTGACCGTGGAATCGTGTTTTGTATCAAGGCTTAAGACGAGCGTAATTTCGTGTACGGTGAGAGTTAGGAGGAACGGAGAGCATGGCGGTGCTCCTGGGGGTTAGGCGCGTCCAAGGGGCAGTTCGTGGTGGCCGGCGGTGGTGGTTGGTGCAGGGCTCGCCGGAAAACCATGATTGACAGAGAAGGGGAGTGCGGTGGTTGCAGAGGGAGTTAGGGGTGTTGGTAAGCATGGTTGAGATCGTGGTGGCAAGGGGATGATTTAGGTAGTGTTGGTTGGGTCATGTCGGGGCTGTGGTGGCGGTGGTTGCCCGAAAACGCGAAAACAGGGGAAGGGGAGGTGCGTGAATGTGTATGTGTGCAGGGGTTGTAGGGCACGAGTGTTTGGGCAGTGCAGGGAGTGTTTGGGATGAGGTGAGTGGTGGTTGTAATGACGGTGGATGGAGGAAGGTGTTGGCAGTGGTGGTTGTCGTTATGGTGGGTGGTAGAGGCGACAACGAGGGGTTGTTTAGGGGTCGTTTAGGGAGGTGGAAATTGGGGCGTGTTTATACGTAATGTCGAGGGAATTGTGTGTGTATTAATTAATTATAATGCCGTATTATTTTATTAAGTCGGAACTTGGGTACGTAATAAAATAATACGTACGATTTATTTATATAATTAGAATTTGGTTAG
>VHZZ01003372.1:78985-91719 GCA_009801015.1 Silene noctiflora
CGCTTATTAAAACCCTTTCAACTCAACTATTCCTAATAATCCTAAGACAAAAACCCTCTTCCTCGCATCCCCTCCCTCTCGCCGCCGCCATTATCAGGTAAATTTTACTTAAATCTTACCATTTCCTCTTTTCCCTCGAATATAAACTATTATTGATGTGTATTATTTATTTGGAATAAGTCTTGTTCTTAAAGGTTTAATTGGGTAAATCAGTATAATTTTGTTTAGGAAGTGGTAGCAACCAATACAAGGTATATTTATTTTATAAGTAGGCGCATACCGGTATATGCAACTGTGGAATTTTTGAAAATTGTGTTTGTTATTGTTGTCACTCCTTTCGTGACAACATGGTTTATATCCATATGTTAGATTACATGTTTTGTTTTGTTTGATTTTCGAAGGTATGTGTTATCATGTGGGTTTTTACTACTAATAAGTGTAAGGCTAAGTTATAGTGATGTGGTATCCGAAAGTATGTGTTATCATGCTAATTTAGTATATTTGGTGGGAAATGCTGTGAATTTTGGTGTTATTGAGTTGAATTATTGTTTATTGCTTACCTTTATTTTCTAGGAGATTAATGTAGCTAAAGTATCGAAAGAGAGTAAAACTTTTACGAATTCACCCAAAAATCTACTTGAGGTATCAATTACTTAATTATGCATTATATTTAGTTATCATGTTTTCGTAAATATGTGGTCTGCCTTATAATGTATATATTTCTCATTAAGTAGAAGAGATGCATCAATTATTGTTAATTTGTTATGTTTTAATCATTCATAAGTATTGCACATCCTAAGATAAAGTTTTGAGTTATATAATCTTAAATATCGTGCATTTGAATATCTTAAGTATACTGAATTTGAGTAAGTGTTTATATATCTTATTAATACTCTATTATTTTTATTGTCATTTCTATAATATTTTATCAAGGGACCTGTCAATACTTATTCGGGGCAACAATTACGCAAATGGGCCGATGTTCGGCGTAGAGCTCGACAAGGTGAAAGACTTTTAATAATGTGAGGAAGTAAGTATTAATATGATAACGAAATACAAAAGTAGATAGGTATTTAATAATGTACCATTTTAATCGATAAGATGTTATGTGAAAAAATGTGTATAGAGACCTATGTATGGGAAACTGATATTTATGTAAAAATTAATTAGACTATTGTTTTAATGCAGGAATGAATGTTTTTATAACTTTTGTATAAAAATTTCTCTTTGTGATGGCATTTAGTGTATATACAGATGCTAAAATGCAACTCAACGAAAAAAGAGCATTTTAGTAGCTAGAACATGCTGATCAAAATATTAAAAAAAAAAAGAACAAAACAAAAATATGAAAACGGCTATAGAAAAAACCGCTGTTAAAAGTGTGACAAAAGACAACAGTTCTCGCATAATCATTATCTTTTGTCACAGTTTTTACAACAATTCTTGCTTAACCGTTGTCTTTTTTGACACTTTGAACAACTGTTATGCCATTAACCGTTGTTTTTTGTTACACTTTTAACAACGGTTTTTGCCATAACTGTTTTGTTTTCATTACTTTAACAACGGTCCCGTGTTTTTCAGTAACCGTTTTAAAACATTTAACAACGGCAGGTTTTATAACAATTCCGCGTTTTTTTTACAACGATATTGGACTGTATTTAACTGTTGTTGTAGCACTTAATTGACGTATGTAGTGGTAGACCTGACAAAATAAAACCAAACCCAAAATACCGATTGAAAATATCATAATTGATAAACGATCGAACACCCGGTATGAATAAATTAAATAGTACCTGAAACCTAACTCAAGCTGAATCGAACCATAACTGAATCAAACTCCATAATAACCTAATGATACCCAAACCTAAATATACTGAATTGATAAGAACTACTGAAGCGATTGACCTGAATGGAAAATGTTTTTCTCTCTCACAAATACACTTAAATTTAGGTGTTTTTTCATTAATTATTTATTTATTAATAATCTTATGAATTATTACTCCGTCCGTCCGATTAGATAGTTTATAATAAAAATATACAAGATTACTAAGGTAAGGAGAGAGGAATGCATTTACAATTATTAAAAAAATCAAAAGCAACTTAAAGTGAGGAGGAAATGTAATGCTCCCCATACACATGGGTTGGTTTATTTATTAGGAAAGGAAAGTGTAAACTATTGACAGAAATACCCTAAAAAGAAAAGTGTAAACTATTGCCTGGGACAGAGGGAGTACATACCCGAAATTAAACCCGACCTGAAACGTACCCGAGTCGAAATAACACAAATCGATTAAAGTTGGTAACCCAAATCAGCCCGATCAAATCGATCTGAAAGAAAAAATAAATTTAGTCTGAATTAAATCGAATTGATTTAACCCAATCAAAAATTGAACCGAATGACCTGTTTACCAGGTTTTGTTTTGAGTTATTTTGAGATAAAATTGTTGGTTACATCCTTTTAAAAACCGCTTTTTGAAAATTACAGCCTTATAAATTTTTTTTGGTAAATTACATCCAGAATGTTACTTCTGATAAGAAGTTACAGTCAAAACATATATTCCGGTGGAAAATTGATGCAAATTTGAATTTTTGTCACTTAAGCTCATCTTTTATGACGAAATTGTGTTTAACTTCATATTTTATATTATTTTATGTTCATCATGTTTCAGTTAGTCATCATCTCTCCTAATTCTCCATTTCTTCAACATTCTCAACTAATCAATCTCTTAATTTACCCCTTTCTTCAACATCTACCCAATTCAATTTAATTGAATTCTATTATTTCCATTTTCTCTTAAAAATAATTAGTGTTCTTCATCATCTATGTTTTATACTTTGTAGATCAATTTTTCCCAAATTGAAAATATTAGGGTTCTTCAATTTTGGCAATATGTGTTTCTTTCTTCTCCATATTGATATACTTGGGCTTCTTGATGATGCAACAACTGTTGGTTTTGTTGTTGTTGTTGTTGTTGCAATTGTAATTTGTCTGATTAATTGATTTGAGAATGTTGGATTGATTTCTGGGAAATTAGGGTTTAGGGTTTTAGAGATTGATGTTGAGATTAATCGTAGTAGTAGTATTGTGTTATGTAATTTTAGAGAGGTGGATAGATGAGAGTGTTGAGGAAGATGAGAGGAGAGTATTAAGGAAGTTGAGAGGTTTTTGGGTAAAATTTTTTGAGAGGGGTGGTAAGGAGAGGTAAGAAATCGGGGTAAGTAAGCTTTAAAATAAGAGAAGGGTATATCGGTCAAAGTTATAGAAAATTCATCGAAATTCTCAACTTGGCGCAATTTTTTATTTAAAAAAAAGAGATATTTTGAATGTAATTTACAAAAGAAAATTATATGAAGTTGTAATTCTGAAAAAGTTGTTTTTAAAAGGTTATAATCAACAATTTTCTCTTAATTAGATAATCTGTTTATCAAGGTATAAATGATTGACATAGCTTTAAAGACTCGTGGAATTGCTATGTAGAAATTCCAATCTACCACTAAAGTACCATTATGATATACGACCACAGCTAAAGCAAATACAAATATGCAAATCACATAATGGAATATCCATTATTAATTATTTACAAATCATTATTAATTAGTACCAATTGCGTTTAACGAAAGTAAAATAAATTACATTACTAGGATGATAGCAAATGTTACCTCTTGAGAAAACTATGCACAACAAAAAAGAAATATTATAATAGAAAAAAATATGACGAGATACAAAACTTAATCAATATTCCTCTTACGTACACTTTTTTCTATAACTATTTGTGAAATTGCTTATCCGTATAATTTGCATTGATTTAAAACTAGTGGCGTATTAAGTTAAATTTGATTGATCATGTCATGTCATCAAGTATTAGGTTGTCTCAACTCAATATTTTTTCTTCTTATTTGACAAATACGATCATCGATATTTCCCTCAAGTTGGATTGTATTACTTTGATTCACAATAAATTCAGGTTATATATATTGAGTGGAGTAAGGATTTTATGAGCTTATTATTCATTCACAACCACCATCTTCATCAAAACGTGGTTATCAACGTCAAAACTTTGCTTCAAGTAATAAATATATAAACCATAATAATCACATAATTACAAAATGTAATCATACACTTAACCGAAAGGAAGACTTATATGGAGTGTGTGTATGAGCATCATATAAAGCTTATAATTCACGCTACTTTTGTTTGCTCGTCTAAAATAGTAGACGACCACAACATGTTAATTAGATTATAAAACTTATATTTAGATCCTCTTCACTTACTTTCAACGATTAAGATTATATTTTGTAAACGATCTAGTGGTGTAAGTATTTGAGATGAATGAGTTATAATAATTTAATATAGGAATGTCAGAGAAAATGGACAAGAAATAGAAAGAGAAATAAATGTGGCGGATCGTAACTCGTCCTTAATATGCCTTAGCTTGATGAGAAACACAAGTATTGTAACATGACTTGTCAACAAAATAATAAGCAATTAAGCAAATACATCATTTAATCGATTATTTCATAGCCAAATGGAACATATTCATAATAGATAGCGCAATCGCGGACAATTGGTAAGTATGATTGTTTTGTTGTGCTAATGGTGACCCAATCTCAAGATCTTGGAAACCTTGTTCACAAGTAGTCGACGCATCAATCACCGAGCTAACCTTTAGATTTGCGTCTACATATCGCCTCGCTCTATAATCTTTTGCAGCTTCATTTAGTGTGGGTTGAGAATCCGAGTAAAGGTCTAAGCAATCGGTTAATCCTTCTTTGGTGCTCTTATCCACCATCTTGTTAGACAAGAGTTGCTTAATTATGCACCGTGTATCGGTCACATTATTCTTAATTAACTTGATTGCGATAAGGCCTAGTCGAGTTAGGTTAGCACATTGGCTAGCCGGAGCAGATTGAAGAGCGTAGATACAAAACTTGTAGTTGATGTTCGGGTCGTTTTTAGATGAATTATGGCATGTTTGGTTGATCAAATTTGTAGCATTGATGGAGGTAAGGAAAAGGAGTAGATGCAACAAAATGAGGAGAGTGTAAGAACTCATGGTTGTTTTAATGTTTATTTTTAGGTATGTATAGAATTCTTGGTATGTGAGTAAGAAGTTGCAATGTGACCTTATTTTATAGGGGATGATTTAAGAGAACGTTTGTTACATTTTTACTTGGCCTTTTTCCGGAAGCTTTTGCCTTTTCTTGATTAGTTTGGTGGTACAAAACGTGTTTCTACAAGAAGACTGGCATATACAAAGTAAATACAAATCTTGAAAATGTATAACACAACTCGTTTAGGGGCCATGGAATATTGCACGGACATGTATATGTAAATATTGACTTTTATAAAAATCTCGCAAACCATCCAATGATGATAGGACGCATGTATTCTCATTGATGATGCTCGTTTAATGGAACTCGTTTTGTGATGTGAAGTGGGGGTTAAGTTGACGGTTTTTAATTTTAAATAATTTAATGTTTGAACGATTATTTGAAATAAATGAAATTTATTTCAATCGGTTTTAATTTTCGAGTTTTATCTAAATTTAAGCTTTAATTAATTGAAAAAATTAATTTATAAAGTTTTATTTGAATTTAATTTGAATAATTTGAATTTAATACTTGATTTGAAAACCCAAGTTCTTTTGTATACATTTGTATGATTATCACTTTCAAATTTGATTTTAAGCGATTTTTGCGACCGTCTTTGTGCACGATTTTGAGTCTTGTCTTCTACGTGTTTTTGGACTTGATTTTCGACCCATTCCTTCTCTCTAGTCCCAAGTTCGATCCCACTATTGCCCAGCCCAAATCCCGTCCTAAATCCAACTCAAAATCCAACTCAAACACGAAGCCAAACTAACCCATACCCACCCTGTTACACTCTATTTTTCCAGCAGCTCCAAACCCGTGTTCAAGCCTGACCACGTCCCTAACCTACGTCCTAACCCATCCTAGCCCTGCCTATTCATGTGCTAGCCACCGATGAACCATGCCTAACCCATCTAACCCATGTAGCCAGCCCCACGAGCCCAGCTAAACCAAACCCGGTCTTCCCTTTTCCCTTGGTCTGTTTTTGGAGCCCGTTTGGAGCGCCAGGCCTCTTCACCGACACCCCCTCCTTCAAGCTACCTCCATATCTCCCATATCTACCTAAAGCAAGCAAAAAATAAGAAGAATAAGGCAAAAACGAGTGAGATAAGTTGAGAAAAAATTGTTTCTCCAAAATCGAACAATATCTTTCTAATTCACTAAATTGCACCAACACATTGCTGGCGCTAGGCCATATGCTCTCTTATTATTCTTAATAGAGGAGCACAATCAGAACATCAAAATAAATGCAAGATAGAGACACACAAAAACCAGAAACAATCTTCATCTCCTTCCCTTCGACATTAAGCCCAGAAAACATAGCACCCCTTCTACTCTTCGAAAGACCACCACGAAACCACCTCAAAACACCACCACAATTCCCCAAATTCCTCCTAGAGAAAATTGGGATTCTTATTGTCGAGTTTGAAAGGCTACACAACGGTTTGGACGAGGTTTAGAGCAATCGTTTGCTCTCTACTTTGTCTTTACCCGAGTTCTGACTTGTTCGTTTGTGTCGCGTTTTTAATTGTTTCAAAAGCGTCTTTGATCTGGTATTTTGCCAAAGATCAAAACTTTGATGTTCAAGGATTCTAAAACATCTAGGGATTGAAAATTCGTTAAGATTTGAAGTCGTAGTGATCGTTGAAGTTGGGTGCTCGAGTACCCTTTTGCGCACGAGATCGAGTTTGTTAATTCGGTTTCAACATTGTTTTAAAGTTTGTTGATTCGAAAACCGTCTGACGACGTACCCAAGAACTTGCATCCAAACATTCTAGGAGCATCGTCTCAGTGATACATGTAAGTTGAGGGTGCTAGAAATACTCCCTTTCACCTTTTTAATTATCGTTTTATCGCCTTATTTACGTATCGTTTTTATTTATCGTATTAGCATGTTTATTTTGTGATAATAGTTACGATTGTGATAATTATGGAGGGGATGGGATTTTGTGGATGATGGTTAATGGATGACCAATTTGTGTTGTGGATTTGTATTCAGTTAGGACATTGACAATTGTTTCTATCATGTGCATATCGTATTCACATGTTCTTTATTAATAATGATTAGATCTATGTTTATAATTTCTTAGATCTGGATTTTCACATGTTAATTAGTGGAAAGATGAAATCTTTAATTAATATGCCATGTTTTATGATTCAATTGAGTTTGATTGTAATTTGTGATGATTTAGCATGATTAGATTATTCTAGCAATGAAATTGTTTAATCTAATTTATCGTATGTCATGCATTTCAAATTTGTGAATGAATATAAATTTTATTAAGTTTGATTTAAATTATGCATCTTTGTATAGTTTAAGTTGATCATGATTTCACATGTTTAGATCAAATTGTTTTAGTTATGATTTAATTGAAACCGTTAGCATGTTAGTGCATTTATCGTCATGCGTGTTTGCCTCGTTGATTTGTGTCGTGTATGGTGCCTTGTGGCACACCTCCCTAGGCAGTTTTGGGCTAAGAATTAGTTCATTTGCTTGCCTTGTTCATATGTCAATTATGTAGGTGTGGTGAATATATTACATATAAATAGTAGAATTGTCCCACATTGCAAAATTACCATTAGGTGGATGACCCTATGATTATAACTATGTAGGTGTGGTTAATATAGTGGAAAATATTTTAATTATTATTATAATTAGAATATAATATATATTTCCTACATTATATTCAATATTTATAATTTTTATATAAAAAGTTTTACATTTTTTTTTGACAAAAAAAGTATCATAAAAAAAATTCCGAAAATAATATAATTAAATTGGTGGTAAAATAATTCTATTATTTGAGTAAAAATTTCATATTATTTGCACGTATTTTAATTATGATAAAAAATAGAAAAAAATGTACGAATATTAATATATAGTATATAATTTTTACATATTTTGAAGTACCAATTGCCCGTATTCGGAATTTGGGTTGGATGTCGAAGTAGGTGCGAAAAAAATGGTGTATTTTGTTATTTATCCACATTGAAAAATAATGTAGATGTGGTGAATATATAGCATATAAATAGTAGAATTGTCGAAAGATTAGCATAAGATGGGGTGATTCTAATGATTATAAATCGGAGACATCATTGGAACTTAGATATCAACCCAAATTTTTTTTGAAACTCTTAAGTATTGCCTTAGAGAGCTCTTAAGAGTTGGTATCATTCTCTCCACGATATGATATAACTTTCTATATTATATTCAAGTGACGATGTTTATAATTTTTATTTATATAAAAATTTATACATTTCATTTGGTAAAAAAGTATCGTAATAAAAATTATGAAAATTATTTGATTAGATTCGTGGTAAAAAAAATGTTATCATTAGAGTATAGGTTTCGTATCATTTGCACATATTTTAATTATGATAAAAAAAATAGAAAAAAAACGTACAAATACTAATAGATAGTATAGTATTTTCTCATTATTAAACCGAGTTTGATGTCGAATTAGATGTGAAAAATATGGTGTACTTCTAAGTATATTATTTGTCCCACGTTAAAAAATATTGTAAGTGTGATGAGTATACTACGTATAAATAGTTGAATTGTCCACATCAAAAGATTATCATAAGGTGGGGTGATCCTATGACTATTAATAAGAGTATCATTGAACTTAGGTATCAATCCAAAATCTTTTGAGTCTCTCAAGTATTGTCCTAGAGAGCTCTTATAAGCGTTTGTATTAATGTCACACGTCAGTTACAACAATAACATACAAATATTAGACCTTACAACCTTTTTTTTTCATTAACAAAGTCTTTTATCTTTTATTTTATTTGAAAAAAATAATTTTAATCATGTATAAAAAAATAATTAGACATAAGATGTAACATTATTGTATATTATTACCCTGTTGTAGCTACTGTATAAGTCCCATATTTCTTACAATATCCTACTTGGGCCAAATACATTCATATATGTGGGATGATTGATAATTGTATTTACAATATAACCTTATGAGCTCAAAATGCTATCAAACATCCAACCGTCTTAAGTAATTCGGTCCATCAATCATACCAACATCGGATCAAAGCGGCCTTTTCTACAATTTGTCGTAGCAAAACCTTCAATGGTCACATATGTTAATATAACCAATGACATGAATCGAGCATGGCAGGGCATCATGAAAATAGCATCCGATTGTGATCCAAATATGCATATTTCCAACTGGTCCACCTTAGTGAGATGAACCAAAATAAAAAAAAGTGAAACTGTAAACCGAAAACCTTATTTTTGCAGAACTTAATAACCGTAAACTTCAATGTGTCTAACATGACAAACTCTCACTTAACCTGAATTTCATTAAATCTGAACACCCATTTGAGCAATGAACTCAAGAAAGACATTGGGTGGTAATTCCTTAGTAAGCGGATCCGTAAAATGGAGTTTGTATCAACATGCATGTATAATTGACACCTTTTGACTCTGAATTATTTCGCAAACAATAAATCACTTGTATAGTTATTAGAAACTACGATACTGTCACATTTGTCACAAAGTACTTAAGTGGTGTTTCAATACCGTACTGAATTTGCAGCCTGTGACAAATGTTCATAACCAACTAGGAGTCAAAATGCCAAATATCTCAACCTGAATCGATCTCCTATAAATAATGTTTTGTTCCAAATATAAATGCAATATGTTTGGCTGCCCTTAGTGGATGCAAGATCCTAATCTGTATCACCTTAATATCTGTCAAATAAACTCTATAATTTATGTGGCATCTGAATACATACAAACCAAGTATATACCATATTACTTAAACAGTACATCACGTGAAATTTTTCCTGAAACATATGTATTTAAGTATTACTGTATTTTCTGAAAGTTTCCTTAGGGCGTTTGAGACTAATTTGTCTCCTTTAATGAAAGGGTATAAAACTTGAATTACTTGCATACTCCCACTGAATCTTTACTATCTAAAATCATCAAGCATATTCATCTAAATCAAATAAGATGATAACATGATAGATTAAGATTTCTTAAATGGAAAACCTTACTTAGAGCTTTAGTGGATGAATTAACTTAATTTGCATAACATCTACTTTAAATCTATTGAATCAAAGTTATAGTTGTTGCACTTAATAGTTTCATCAATGTTATCATTGAGAAGCAAATCTTTAACATTCATGCAATGTAACTGAAAAACCGAATATGCCAAAATATCCTTATAATCATTGTTGACAAGATGAAATATACTGCCACATTGCCTTTTGAAACCTTCTTGGTATCAAATAAATGTTTGAAACCAATATATTTCACAACTGTAAATAATGGAACACAAAATTCAAATATCATCGTCTATTAAATTACTTATTTTCTTATTACCTTATGGCATTAATCCACTTATGTGAGTTAGGACTTTTAATGGTTTGACAAAATGCGATTAAATCCTCTCTACCATTCCACTATCTAACTCTTATTGCAACTTTTTAGGCCTTCATTACATTATTATCCATTTTTATCCATATAGGAACAATGTAATTAAAGTAGTTGCATTTATCCTTATTAAGTGGATCATCTAACAAATTGGTTTATGAGGTATTTGAGTTTGTTCTACAGAATTTATCTTATGATCCTTGTACAAGGATATTTAAAACAATGTCGTCCATAACCTTTTCTCCCACTCAAATAACTCAGTATCCTCAAACAACCCCATAATTTTCGTCTTAAATAAATTGATTGTGAGATCATTACTTTATTACGTTTAAACCTTTAAGAATTACCGAACAAAATAGTCATTGGCCATCCTTAAATCCAACTATTAACCTTATGGACATTGTTGTCAGAATCGCGATTCGATCCAACGATTATACGATTTTACGATCCGAAAATGTTTCACCGATCCTGGATCTTACGATTCTATCAGGGTTGTAGAATCTTACGATCCTATTAATTTGAAAATTTTTAGAGATGAGATCATATCACGATCCTACGATTTTTACGATCCTACGATCCGATTCCATAATAAAAAATATTAATATATATCTTATTATATAATGACACCGTAAAACCAAAATTTCATGTAAGTTGTAGAAACATGTTCATACAATGATACTAAAACCATTAATTACCAATATTTTATGAATAAATATTAATAAATAAGTGTTTTGATCTTCAATTATATGTTTTTACCAAATAAAAAATTATATTTAGTGAGGTTGTAGAATCTTGCGATTCTACGATTCGATTCTACCTATTCGATCCTACCCTCCCCCATCGATCCAAAGTAGAATCCCGATCCTAACAACATTGCTTGTGGGTTTAAACCTCAACCTTAATTAGTTGGACATACCAGATGTGTAAATAAGTTACACTATAATTAAATAGTCAATGCCGTTTTCAGAACTTTATCACAATATAAGCTTCAGCCTTAAGACTTTATTCTAGAGTGATCTTGAAAAGAGTAATGAATAATCATAATTCTTATCAAGCCTTAGGATGATCTTGCTATGTATACATACTACAACAACCATATTAAGAATTCACATATGGTGTAATAATATCAAATACAAGATCGAACACCTCTATAAATTCTTTAAATTAACCTTAGTTATTTTGTCAAAGTATTTACACTTATGATAAAAAATGACATAATTAATCTTTTACTGATTAAAATAACTCTGTTGAATATGTACTGACAACGTCAAGAACTAAAGACTTCTCACAAATGAGATTAGATATTCCTTCCTAAATTTGGTCTAGAAATTAACATAATGATTTAAACTATTAATACTTAGGGTATAAAATGGCTCACCTGCTCGTGTATGTTAGTAATAAGACATTGAAAAACAACTTTTATATCTAATCTCTTTTTATTTTGTCCATCCCCTTAGATATGAATATCCGAAGTTAGGGGTCAACAATTTCATTTTGACACATCACTTTAATTTTCCTTTTAATGTGTTAGACTGAAAAGAAATTGTCATTTCTTAATTGTTCCTTATATCCACTGAACTTTAATGCAAATTTACTTGCCCCTAATAGTTGAATCTTCCATCATCACTTGGCTTGTAAAATCTTAGTTATATTTTCATCAATATCCTTATATGGGTGAAAAACCAAATCCACCCACCAAACAAGATTGGATACAAAAAGTAACCTTACACAAACCGAATGAGAAGATTAACTTTAACGACACGCCAAACGTTAAAAAAATGTTACTAGATTTTTCTTATGTGTCAAAAATATTAACAAATCAATGACTAAAAATGTCTAACCTTATACTTGTTGGTATTTCTTTAAGTTTGACTTTTGCTGCTCCATTATTGTAATACCCCGCATTTTAAGGTTTCGTCAATGGTTAGTCGACGATATTTTGATAAATGTATTTTTATAAACTATAGTTATTCTATAATTTATATTTCCTTTCTTATTTTATAAATTATATTTCTTTTATAAAATATACTTCTTTAATTTTATATTTAAACTGGTGAGACGGAATAATATAATAATAGTAATTATATTACAAATATTAACGATAATAATACTAGTAATATGACATAATAATAGTAATAGTGATAATATTATTATAATAATCTTTGATACTGTCGTTTCATACMAAAAATAAATTACCTAAGTACAACTAACTGAAGCTAGTAGTAAGTAGGGTCGATCTCCACAGGGAGGC